>DWMA01000165.1:0-13549 GCA_018252035.1 Urbanus sp. 3 SS-2014
TGCGAATATCAAAAATCATGCGAATATTCGCGAATGCGAATGCGAATGCGAATATTCGTTACAACACTAATATGCACTCTAAAAGGTATAAGGTAAAGTTTCGTAAATTCAATGTGGGCGAAACCTTGAGCCCTTCAGCTAGCAACATTAGTTATAGTGATTTTTGTATCGGGAAATGGTAGTCACGAATGTTTTTAATTAAGGAGGTACGTATCTAAGTATCGGAATTACAAGTGAACTTCAGGTACATAGGCAAAAAACTATGTTTTTTAAACATACTTTATACTAAGTTTTGTTCTAGGATCTTTTAGATATTAACTTGATTAAAGAGATTAGCGCGCAAATGTGTGAAGTAAGGTTACTAAGGAAGTGCTAGTGAGTACTTTCCTACTTTGAGAACATTAAGAGGATTTGAAGCTATAGTTTGGTTAGCGCTTACACCAATTTGTATCACCTAGAATTTTACTTGATTTCTAGACAAGATGAATTTTGTTTACATACTCATGTTTGCTATTTTTCATTATTTTATTAAATCTGCAATATTTTTTAAGCTTTGAAGTTAAAATTGTTTTTTGTTTTTCAAATGTGTTCTGGTGCCGGTAAAACCTGTCTATTGTCTACTGTAATCATATTTTTACATAATTTTCATATCTGCTCATATCTTATCTTATATTATCAATATTTCTGAAATTCCAAATAAAATGCAATACCTACCTACCTGTTATGAAACATATTGTTTTTATTTTTTGGTTATTTCGTTAAAATTTATTAATTTTAACCATATTAACCATTCTACAACTAAATGAGTTTTAATGAAATGATAAAAAAACAGACACAGAATATATAATTTTGAATACAGCTTAAGTCTAAGACTGGTAACTGAACGTGATAACAGTCTATAGGTACCTATTTTGAACGGATTTTAGAATTTGTACCTACCTACTCTTACTGTACCTATCTGTATCTAGACGTTAGTTGTAAGTACGTGACCTAATTCTGACTAATAGTCTTGCTTGTGTTGATTCCAATCGAAAGAAGCTTTTACGCTAATTTGATTTTAATGACTGTCGAACTTTAAATGAGTCTTAAGTATAGATTGAGAAAAGAAGTAAAAGAAGGAAACCTTATTAGGTAAGTAAAAAGAAATAATAATATAATAATTCGTAGATATATGGTCCTCTATTATATCATTAATTTAATGTAAACCCCGTTATACGTTTATTCCATGGGGGCCATTAAGACTATACGTTCAAAAAGTAATATTAACTACATACATATCATATTAAAAAAGTTCACGGGTTAAAAGTTAAAAAGATTTACGAGACCACTGCTATTTCATTATGTCTATACGTATATAATCACATATACATATAGACATAGTGAAATATCTATTATGACATAAAATTATCCAGTAAAATGATAAAGGTAAGGCCAAAAGCTGAGAGGTGATTTTGCAGCTCCACAACAACATGACTTGGCATTGCTCCACAGGTAAGGACTTATTACAAGAATTTGAGCTAAGCTTGCAACTCTATTAATGTTTCCAAATAAGTAACTAGGTACTTAAATCAATTAATAAAACGATATACAGTAATAAAAAAAAAACATTTGCTTCAAATAATAGCACGCTAGCTTTTCATGTAAATGCTGTATGCATGCCTTTTGTATAATTTTTAACTTACCTACTTCATAAAAAAATAAATAATAAATAGGTAGGTACTCGTAAGTTCCCTCGAAACTTGAGAAGCTTCAAAATCATCTGTAAATGGCATTTGACAAGCGAAACCTACAAAATCGCATTTCTGTACATCTCGAACACTCGATTATATTATCCCCAGGATAATCGTTTAGTTATTATGCAACGCGCATATACTTACGTAGACCGACTCCGGTTGACATATTGCTCTAAACGTCTCCTCTCGTCCGTCCCAATCCCCTACATTTATATTCCAGTCCCGAACACCGGATCCCAGATAATGCTTTTACAATAACGATCGCAAGATGACGACGAATTCGATTTCAATACGGCACACGGTTTCGTTATGCATCTATTTATTATGGTAATTTTCACGGAATTCTTAAGGTTAAAATTGAAATTCATGTAAAACATCTGATACGAAATCTGTGATAGTAGAATACAATGCGTCGTTTGAATGAGATAATCAATCTGTTTTTGTTTACCTAGGTCAAAGTCAACGTGTGATGTTGTATTGTAATGTAACAATAAATTAAACATGAATTTGATGGTGGTAGAACCCTTGTGGATCAGGATCGGCTCCAGCGGCACCACCGCTACACCTATTGCAATTTATGACGACAGTGTTAACTGCTGTTGTGTTCTCGCTTAAAGGGTATAGTACTTACCTAAGGAAGACATACTTTTCCGAGGCGTTCTAACTTAGTCCTCAGGTGTAGCAACGCATTTGTGGCTAACCTTAGATAAGACTTTGTTCTTATCTGGGGTTGATTATATATGTATTTAATAGTTTTTAATAATTGTATTAATGAATTGTTTAAATTACTGTATTTAATTGTATTTTCACAATTTGTCTAATGTTTGCTCTCAATGTAAGTTGTGCTTCCTTATAAGTGACTATTTCGTTTTGGAAATTTTCATCTCGATGTGTTTGTTTAGTATGTACTATGTAGTAATGTAGGTATTTGTGAAATGTCGTTACGTTGCCTTTTATCAAATAAATAAATAAAAATATGTCCATAGGCGGCAGTGGCCACTTACCATCAGGTCGACTGCTCGTTTGTTATCTCAATGTTAAAAAGGGATCTGTTTAGCATCAGGTATACATAGGTACAAATTAGTTTCACGCTAACAAAAGTTTAATTAAGTTAGTAAAAGATAGTGACATGGTAAATTAACAGATGAGGCGCGAATAACCTCCAGCCTGAAAAACCTTCAGTTATTTTAATAATAAATGCTGAGGGAGTCTGTTTCGGAGCTATCTAATATTTTATTTCTGCTAAACCCAAATTGACTTTACTTTCCTTTGTGATCTTTGTACGAGCTTAGGCTATAATCATGTTAATTACGAATCTAGCAACATTAAATCTGTGTAAATAATTATTTTATTCATGTAATTTCTTTACGTAAAAGATTTTTCTGAGGCAATTTGGTCTATATTTGCTACTCTATGTTTATTTTTTTCGCGGAATTGAACTGTTAATTATGAAATATTACACAACCCAAAATGGCGGATTTCATATTAGACCACCAGTTTACAAGTCCCGAAAGCATGGTCATCATCGCCAATAGACTTACAATGTAATCATATAATTACGTCACATTAAACACTTTAAGAAACTCTTTCTACACGAATAGCACCATCTATAATTTACTTCTGAGCTAAGAGTTTTAGATACAAAGCCGAATACACAAACAATCAGACCCAGAACCACAGAACAAATTCGCCAATTTCGCCATTCATATTTGTCTGACCGGAGATCGAACCCGGAACCCATGGTATGGTGGTTTCGCCACGCGGGCGGTCACATTATTTCAAATCCAAACCTATAAAAGCAATTCAAAATAAACAGGTGCCAGGCGAGTCATACTTAAAGTTCCCACCTAGAACCAATCTCGCATCCCGCATGTAAGTGTGAAACTTTTTGCTCAGTTATATCGTTGCACTGAAAACGCGCGATTGCGCACCGGCAGATGGTGAATAAAAGCAAATTGCAGCTCACCTTGCGCTTCACGCCTTCTTTCCCACGGCAACCCGTTAGGGATGGGGTAGCGACACATTTCATACGATACTATCGATTTGGAACGATTATTATTTGAAATATTTTGCACTTGTATCCCTTGTGTTGTTGAGTGAGGAATCTTCACTGTATGATTTTTATGTACCTACCTATTCTAGTTTTGGTAATGGGTAGGTACGTTCCCATCCCTAGTTACAATTTTTGTAAGAAATTGGGTATAAATTCCTTAGTAACTGATGAGAAGCTCATCCATCTAGGAAGTTACGAATGAAGTACCTAGAAGTTCTTCTTGCATTATGTCAAAAATCTGTGAAACTCTATCAATCTTTACTTCAATAGTAAGTAGGTATCTTTTTATCATGAACTTAGGTTACTCTCTATCTTCTTAACCTAGTCGGACGTATAATTTTCATACCATAAACAAATTATGTTTTTAATTCTTACTTTTAAATTCGATTGTCTAAAAATGAAACGATTTAATTAGTCAATCGAATACTGACCTATTATTCGAAGAAGTGTATTTATAATTGTCCGCTCTACCTTTGATCGCGACCAACTTCTGTAATATCTAGATTCATAATAAATAAAAGCTACAATCTTGTGAAAACGTCGAGAGTTTTAGCTTTGTCGTTGCACATTTCATTTTAATTACAAGCCGCGGAAATGAGATAACGAGGACAATATAATTGGATTAATATTTATTGGAGTGCCTTCCAGCTATTGGATTATACAACTATCATGTTTTAGAATGATTTTGATATTGCTTTTATGTGATACAATACTAATGATTAAAGATTTTAATTACATTATTCTAACCTTTTGAATGTTTAACTTTGTAATCTTAATAGTAGACGTGACGTCGCTCTTTCTCAGAAAGTTGAGGGCGACAATAAAAACAAATCAGACATCTAATAAATAATCAGACATCTAATAATAAATAGTAGTAATTGTAATTGTAAATATTATTATTAAAATAAGGATATAGCGTTTAAGTCACGTCAAATAGGAAAGGCGAACATCGTAGCTACTAATGGTCATTAAGTCCCACCACCAAATGAAATAGAAGTTCTCAAATAGATCGCATATTATTAAAATTATTGTTCCTCCCTTATCAATAATACCTTCCTATTGTAAATTACATTACCTTAGCCTTCCTAAGTAGGTACAGCAATTTCTCACCGCTGATATAAGGCAGAAATAGGTGATGGGGATGCCTATCGACCTAAAAGATAAAATATATTACACTTTTTCATAAATCGTCATTTTCCTATCGCTACCGGATTTTCCTAATGGCACACGGCAGGCAATATGAGTACGACGAAACTGGGTCTCAAATAGTTTAGAGCTCCGGAATCTGATATAATATTCGGGCGAGGAGAATATATCAGAAGAATAGTACGTCTCAATATGCAATAAAATCGGAAAATGTATGCGACCTCAGATAGGGGTGGATTCTCGTGAGCACACCTGAACTAGATTACTGTATCAGCGCCATAAAAAACGTACGTTCAATCGCGTCCCTGACATAAGGGAGAGTTTGTAAAGGACCCTCACGTTATTCGCCCAGTGTCTATAAGACGAAGGAGCAAGGTTTTCTCTGATTTACATAAACAGATTCGCACAGAAACCCCTCCAAGGATAAAATTGACGCACGTAATGACGGCTAGACGCTATTTTGCTTAACAAACGAGTCTGCTTCTCGAGGAATAGCTTGTTTTCTTAATTAAAAACTGAGCCAGCTAGAACATGATGCAATTAAGAAGGTATATATGTATGGTATGTTTTGGTAAGCCAGTATAATCTGCACGGGCTTTGTTGCCAAAAAGGAATAAGTTTAGCACTGTATCACGTGTTCTAAACCATAAAATTATGTACTTATATTTTTTATGCAAGGAAATAGTAATACATAATATGCGCATGAGGACCTTATTTGGCCTAGATATCAAGAAACCACTTAATTAGCATAACAATCCTATCTGAATTCTATCATAGTATAGATACGCTTTTGAGCAAAAACGGATAGGTGGTAGATATGCCTCATGTTAACAAGTAATTTATGCCTACGGCTTGCCACACCTTTGAACCAGAACACAGCACTTATATATGTATAGTAGTACAATACTGAGCAGTAATACACGTATAAAAAGAGTTCTGCCATATCACACGACTTATCTCTAAAAATGTAAAAGTATGTTCTACTAAAACCAGGATTGAGGCAGTTGTTTTCGCCACTGTCGCTATTATCTCGCTGGGTAGGCGTCATTGGGCAGATTTTGTAGGCTTAAGCCCCCACAAACCCTTATCTAAACACGAGACAAACAGCTCACCGGGACCGGCCACAACAATTACTCAACCAAGACAATGAAAGCGACTAACTCGTTTTCATTTTTTCAACGCCGATAGGAACTTTGTCTTTTTGGGACATTTGTTTTTCTCCACAACTAAGTTTTAGTTTGGATTATGTAAAACAAATTAAATGAATTAAAAGGATTACTTATTAACAAGGTTACAATATCGTTCATTAATTTTTGCAAAGCCGACTGAAGTGGCGGTAAGCTGATCCGCTGAAGCTGGCCGCAGTCCGACCATGGGATTGCTATCCGAAGAAGACAACCGGAGTCTGCTGGAGTCATAAGTTACATTACCGATTAGAGTGGTGTAATTTGAGAAGCACTATGCATGACAATTGATTTCAACTAAGTACCTATACCTGGAGGACTGGCTAGTTACCTTATATAGTAAGTATCAAGTAAAATGTATCGTTAAAACCAAAGACATATTATTTGCATATGTTTGTGTTTAAAACTCGCACAAGACACAAAAGTAAGTTTAGAGATTAATAAAAAAGTGTTCTTGGAAAGCTCCTTAAACCCTCGAAATATGTGGGATTGCGGACGCCATCGGCGGATACTTATAAAAAATTCAAATAAAAAGTTCCAAATACATTGCCAGTTGGGTTTTCCTCTACTTAAAAATGTTTGTAAATAATAGTACATTAATTCACGGATGTTTTCACGTTTATTGACGATAATTATAACTACATTATACAACGAAGAATATGATGTCTTTATAATTACAAAGAATGTTTTAGACGTAAGTAGAAAACGTTTATTAATATTTATATTTGAAATAGAAAATCAAACGGTTATAAGGGTAGGTATTTTGCACAAAGGAAAATGTTATTGAGAGGATATTTAAAGCTGCCTTTATAAGATTTTGCCCCAAATTCGTGTCAAAGGCGGTGAGGTTTACCCTATGCTTTACATTAGAGGGTACATGTTTAGCGTTTGCATGTGACGGCATCGAGTAATAAAGTTGGCTGGGGTGTTCTGGGCGCTTAATATTAAAAGCTCACCTCACATCCTTACCTACATGCTATGTACGTCCTTTGCAATCTTTTCGTTGTTGCCGCGACCTGAATTCGCTTTTGTGTTATATGAAAAGAACTGGGGCCAGAAAGCGTATGTGTGCGTGAATAATTGAGAAGCGGCGCTCCGCTCGCGCGGTTAAATCTTGACGAAAGTCACTGGTACTGCAAGCGCACGTGCACTGTTTGTTCACCCTGTATTGAATTAGGTACTGTGAGTAACGGCTAAGGTAGCACAATGCAATTTTATAGCTGATTTCTTTAGGGATGAATGCTTGAGCAACGCCAGGGTTTTAGAATATTAGGTCGGTATGTTGCGGAATCTTTTGTACGCTGCATTTTATATTAGTGCGATTTACTGATACACTTAATATAAAAAATATATACCTATTATTAGATATCGTATATGCCTAAAATGTAACTTTATGTTCCTAATCATATGTATGGTGTTTGCCACCTAATTATATTCAACGACTCCTGTAAAAAGGTTCTCGCAGAAAACAACAAAACCCCATATTATTACAGTAGGTACAAAACTTTCCAAATCTGAGAGAGGTACAGTAAACTGACTCCTTTATGTAACGAAACAAATCTTGGCAAAATACCAACAAAGCACTCGGATTTCCAACAATATGTTAAAATTTAATCACTTTTACAACTGCGACAAAAGATTTCGGCTGTTTATAAACACATCATTTCTTGCTGAAAGTATGCGATATTTTTCCAGTTTTTACTCCATCCGGGAATGAGACTGTTATAAAGTAAAATGCCCCGGAGGCGCGGCCGTTCTGTTTTAACTTTTGTATTCACGCGACATGCAAATTTTGGGGTCCACTCGAACAACATTAATAAACAATTTGGTATTATAAAACCAAAATAACTTTGTCGAGTTTTATCAATAAATTTTGTGTAGTAATTTTCATGTTTTGAATGTAATATTTGTTTGTCAAACTGAAGATACGATCTTTGTTATAATTACAGTTTTGTGTGAAATGTGAAAATAGAAGTGGTATTTAGAATCAAATAGTAATTAGTAATTTTCGAGCGTTTTTGTAACTTTACATGAGCCTTTACAAAATTATTATTTTTGAATGACTTTAATAAGTAATCATTTTTCTGTACATATATGTAGGTACATACCTTCATATCACATTTAATAGATAAGCTGATGTTGTGTTAAACTGTGTGGTTGGATAGTACCTACCTACCCGAGGGATACCTAGTCATAAATTGTGAAATCCACTAAGAAGGCAAATACCGATACCGACTAAGTACAATACCTACTTAGTACAAATATGGAATAGTATCTACCTTAATACTTAGTAGGGTTACAAATTTAAAAAAATATAACTTTAACCACGGTACGTTGTTATTTGTTTATTGCTTATCATCGCTTATCAGCTATTTGAAAGTTATTATCAGTTATTAAAAAAGAATATCCAAGCGTTAACATGAACTTTAAAAGTATTCCCAGTTTGCATATTTACACTATTACCTACCTTACACCACTTATGTAAGTATTCTTATAAATAGGTTTACTGTATCGCGAATTGTAGAGAAAATATTTCACGGAATCCTTTGTGTAAAATACATAGCAAACATCCGTAAGCAAAAGTTCGTTGTAGTTGTGAAATTTCATTGTTGGTTCATACTCTTGGGAAAGCCAAACTCTGTCCAAGAAAATCAAAGAACAAAATTATAGATAGCAAGATATCTTCCTGAGTACCTTTGAGAAGATAGTCATATCTGGATTAATTCTGTTTTTGCTTTATAAAGTTTGTTATGTAGCTGTTTTCTGGCTTTTAGCTGGCTTGGCATTTGGGGAAAAGCATATTTGCAGAGTTCGAGTACATACGTCATATACTAGGCACCTACTTATAGAAGTAGTAAAGGATTAATCTTCCTGATAGTAAGTGGCCAGTGCTGCTCATGGACATCTGTAATTCGTCTCAGATATAATTAGTTACGGTGCTAACTGATAATGCTCTCCCTTATCATGTTCTTCCAGCTAGAATATGGAAGCGCTTAACCTTGTTGTTATTAGGTAGAGAGACAACTCTCTCGTCCAAATTTTATTGTTTTCATTTGGAAGATAACTGTAGACCATATTTTTATTGTAATCAGGTACATTATGGCCAATAAGCGTACATTGATTGCTATTTACACTACCCGGGGGCTCAAAATGTAAATCAGTTGTAAATATAACTGAACAATGACTGCAATATGTATTGGGTAAGCTAACGCTGCTCTTGTGCGCGTTGGTACAAATTGAGGAATGTAAAGCACATTGTCCAGGACGCACGTGCATTTCCCTGGGGTTCCTCCCGAATGCCCAAAGACTTACATATTCCTACATGTCATGCACATGCTCAAATAATAGCCATAAATACACATTCGTGCTGCGATCAAAGGGGAATATCCGAGCACAAATTAGATAATCGGTTGGTGTATGTTAGTTACCTGCAGGGAAATGCGCTCTTAGACAATGGTATTTTGAACAATGCAATTTTATCAAATGAATGTAGGTACTTACTGAATCAATCTTCTTGTTTCCTTTATATTAAAACGATAATATAAACATGATCTTAAATCCTGCTCATTCTGAAAGCGCCTCTCCTATAATGGTGACGACGATAATGAGTCGTAGTAAAATAATTGCGTTCAATTAAGTATGATGCAATCATTACCTTATTAGAATCACATAGGTACTGAAAAAAGTTGAAATACACTCCTTATTTCACATATTTTCAGTATGTGAAATCTCTACACAAGATTTCCCATAACATAACTATTTTTACGTTCTGTTTTGTGATACACAAACAAATTAACAAAACTTTCAAACGTTCACACGGTTCACGCTCGCAAATAAAATCTATCCCGTGAAAGCGCAACCCAGGGAGGGTTACAGTTGGATAAAAATATAAGATTAACATGTCAAAGGTTTGCGCCGAAAAATTAAAAAACAGCAACGCGAAGCCGCGAGCGAAATCGCCACGCAGCATAGAAATACTCGTGGTCAAATAAATTACGGTGAGCGCGATTTTAAACCGCTCTGAAATTGACATGTCGCTCCAATGTGTTACTATGTATTTTTGTAAATGGAAAATAGCTTGAATCGTATAAACGTTTTACTCATATTGCCTTTTTATCCAGTGTTGTGTACCTTAAATTGGATTTTTAAAAATACAGTTTTGTTATAATTAATTGATTACACATATCTACATTACACGTATCTACAGACAGGTGGGTAGGTATATGAAAATATTTGTAATTAAATAAAGTACAATTCTCGTAACTTTACTATATTTTAGATATTTGTTTTTTTGTGAACTTAAACAATGTCATTATCTTATCTTTCATAGAATACTATTGTTTGTTTGAAAGGAGGAAACATTTTATTTAACAATGCGATGCAAATATTCCGTATAGCTATTTTAATTTCCAAATTACGGGTAAGTATGAGCATAGGTACTAGCTGTTTGCTCTTTCTAAAATTCGTGGCCGCAAAAATCTTTGTGCATTATTAAGCCAGGTGGAAATGTAACACGCCCGGCTTTTAGCATCAAAGAATCTAGACTTCTAAAACGAACTAAAAATTCCGTATTCCTCAAAAATACGTGTTTACAATCCCATGCAGGTTATTCTGCCACCACGTACGTGACTCGTAAAATGTGTTTTTCTCGGGATTAACGTTGGGAAGTACAATGTAATAATAAAAGGCACATAATATGATGGCGTATCCGTTAAATTCATCTTACGGAATATCACTCTTCTGAATACAATGGATCTAAAATTACCTATCGGTACCTATAGGTAATCTACCTACAGATAATTAACGTGTAGTACGTATAAATACTTACATACAGTAAGAAACTTGCCACCCTCTGCCACGATTACATTAGAAATTAATTTGGTTACCTAATTTATATTTGATACCAAAGGTTAGCAAGCGCACATGTCGATGGATGTAATACAATCAAAAGTAATACTCTTTAGATGGGGATAGGATATCGAAGAACGAAACTGAAATAATTCCCAGTGGATGCGAAACACATACAAGAGAATATGCAGTCGTAGCACCATTGATTTGGATTTAGGTTAGGCAGATAAAGTGAACGAATTTCGCCGCGTACACAAATAAGAATTTCATGAACTCTGTTTTTGCTGCGATGAAGTAATGTATAGTGATAGGAAAGCAAAAAAAATGGAATTTTGGAGGATTGTACTTCTATTTCCTTATATACTTCACTGAAAAGTATTAGTAACATTACAGAAGAAAGAAAAACGAAAGTAGGAGTTTATTTTATACTGATTTTGGCGATTTTACATTAGCGTAACAGAATATGATATATGGCAAATTTATTTTCTATGAAATGTGGTAATGAAAACTTTTTGCAACAAAATACCGTTCTGTAATAACAACAGCGCAGTTTTCATTACACTTCCAGAAGCGTGAGAACAGAAGCGTCGCGGTATAACGAGCTGCACCTGGCCGCTTGTACCGCAAAGACATCGATTTGCGACACTTATAATTGCTAATGTTGCATTGTAGTTTAGTAAAAAGTATAGAAATCATTTACAATCTTAATATTTGAATTTACTGTTTTTTTTCTGACATTTGGGCTATTGATTTTATCAGGGTTATTGAAGTGCCAAATATTTAAAAAGTGAAGTACCTACTTAACTTTTGAATATTTCCTTAAATAAAAAAATCCGTAAACGAACTAAGATTACATACGTAGCTCTCAAAATTAGCAAGATGAAGTGGCAATTGACATGCCACATCGCCCGAAGGACCGATAACCGATGGCGAAATAAGATCCTCGAGTTGGGATCAGGTATACTATTGTCCTGAAGCAGACAGCGGGTAACCGCTATTTAGAAGGCACAGGGTACAACTACTCCGCTAATTGCATTCAGCAGTGGATCTCAAACTGCTGATAACTGAAAACTGCTGATATCAGAATAGCTGATAACGACAATAACATAATGTATAACTAGTAATATTATCAAAAACCCAAAACACCCTTTTTTATTTAAAGTTTCAGACAATATATTTAAAAATTATATAGCCTATGTACCTTGCTATGTAGTGATTCGTCTCAATTGTCATCACTATGACGAATCCTTACATACATACGCTCGATAAACATTACAGTCCTCCTGATGCAGTCAGGTAAAAAATATCAACAACACCTTTATCTTTGTTAGTGGAGTAATGATACTATTATATTATTAGCATTTTCATATAAACAAACTTGACTGGGAAGACAAAGTAGTGCAATAGAAAGATTTCAAATTATATGATAGTCATGTGGCATCACGCACATCACACACAGACATATCTAATGCATGGCTGTGTGTAGCATCTTCATATGCGCAAACATTTTCGGAGTGCAAAATAATTTCTAGAATAAGGTCGTAAAGAATATCGTAAATAGTATAGTAAATATAGTAAAGAGTAGGTATAATATTATGCCACGCATGATTATATTTTTTTTATTAATAAGAAAGTGAGCCAGTCCTTAATGTTAAGTGGCTTTTGGTACTTATAAAACAATCTGAACACTTGAGTTATTTCAACAAGTGTTGCTGTGAAAAAAATATATAAATCATTCAGCGACTTAAATACATAAAGAGCTTTCGATGCATACTTAGGTATGTACATAATATTGTTTCTTTAAAGAAATTTGTCGATTTTTTGTTTGCTATTTCAGAATATAATGTGCATCTTAACTCCACACTAAGTTTTTTTTGTGTTGTAAGAGGATATAAATATACACAATAAAAGTACACAATGACATTAAGTTAATCAGGTACTCGG
This sequence comes from Urbanus sp. 3 SS-2014, assembly GCA_018252035.1. Taxonomy (NCBI): domain Eukaryota; kingdom Metazoa; phylum Arthropoda; class Insecta; order Lepidoptera; family Hesperiidae; genus Urbanus; species Urbanus sp. 3 SS-2014. The sequence continues at coordinate 12,909 of DWMA01000165.1, forward strand.
ATAGCCTAGCTAAAAGATGATGATAATTATCCTATACATCTTAAAATATTTTTATCGCTTGTATTTTTCGAAATACATCTAGAATTAGGTAAATATACAGTCGCATAATCTGAATTTGTTTTTCAGTTAAAGAAACTTTGAACTTAACAAAATCATTCTCATTCGTATGCCATGCAAAAGTTTAAAACATACTTATTCCATAATTTCTACAGTTATGTATTAATTTTGTACCTGTGTTTAAATTCAGCCGCAGTTATTAATATTACGGCTGAAGTCCAGAACTGAAAGGAGAATTTATGAAAAGGTTTTTCTGCGGTTTCAGTACAAATTTTATACTTAAGCTAAATTATATAAACTCATTAGTGTGTTTGAATATATGTAGAAACGAGTGTGCGTTAATACTGAATTAATCTGTATGTCAATGGTAGGTAGGTACTTCTTTCACGCGAAGTGATTTATGATAGATTTTTGACATTAAGTAAATACCATTTCTAAATTCCAACCACCATTGATCTCCTGATGATCAAGTTGTGTTGCCTTGTATAAAAAGTACTCTTTTCTTATCAGAAATCCTTTCATAATCGTCATCGTCACCTGCATCTTTTTCCCGGTTACCTTCTACTCCTTTATCATCGTGCAAT
>DWMA01000166.1:0-13546 GCA_018252035.1 Urbanus sp. 3 SS-2014
TTTTTCAAATAATTAATTATTCTCATTTGGGTAGGAGATTGGTAAAACATAAAGGACTGTTTATTATCAGTAATAATTAATTTTATTTAGTCAAAACTCTTCTGCGCAGATAGATAAGATATTGAGGGCATAACCATGCATGCAATAATTTACATACTTACTCTAAAAATATGTACCTATATAGAGCTTCTTTCAGTAGGTAGTTCTAAAAGATGGAGCATTATTATCTTCTTGCTTAATAAAGAGTTCTTATCTATTCTTACTAGTCGGGCGTGAAACTGTTTCATATAAAATAGGCTTTATAATTTTTTAACACACATATCAACGTATGAGAACACGTTCTTGCTTCGCACTATGAATAGCCATATATAGAAAATCAAGTTTACGTTCACCTTATATGCCTTTATTGGCAATGTTATCAAGTGTCAATGTCATAAATCGTGCATGATGGTGAAAAACACACATAAACTCAAACAACTTTATCGAAAAATGTCCTCTACGGATCAAAACTTAAGGTTAGTATTCCTGTGATCTTAGAAAGGCTCAATTAAAACTTGACTGTGACAGTTTTGTTTGTATTCCGATCGAGAGTTATAAGACTTAAGAAGAGCGTTGAAAGTTTGAGTAAATGTTCAATATTATTAAAGACTTTGCATGAAAACAAAAAGCATGTTTAGTTTCAATGACGCTCGTAAAGTAAATGTGGATTCAGAGAAACTCTAGTTAGGTTCGCATTTTATGGTAATGTAGAATCGCTGTTACGAGACAAAATAATCTTGAAGCAGAATTTTAAAATATACTTATTCTAAAAATGATATTAATAAATTGTACTTAACATATAAAATCCACTTACTACTTTTACTAAAAATGAGGTAGAAACTACTCACTGTTTTGAGGATAATTTTTACTGGTTAACAAAATTTAATATTACATTACATACATTATTAATCTATTAGCTTAAGAAATAAGAAGAAATACTGGCTAAGATGACAAAAATGAAATGATTTTATAATTAACTTTTGATAACTTTATAATTGTAGGTAATATTTAAGTTCAAGGTTTGGCTCTAGAACTATTTTTCCTAAATTTGAAAGATAAAAAGAAATATACATTTATATGAAGTTAACTATTCGCTAGAACTTAGATTCACGAGAATAAGTAGGGAAAAAACTATATTATAACGATTTCCTAAAACTTACAGAAAATAAATAACTTCAGCTAATTGAGCAAGATGAGCGGGAATTACTTTACTAGTACACGTTTCTATCGTTTACGTACTTAACCATTTCTTTAATATTTTGTTATTTCAAGAAGTTGTAGTAGACTAGTAGGTACTTAGACTTATGACTATTAAACTTATTATTGTTATATTTAAAAATAAACATCTCACCCATATTCCACGAGAGTAGGCATGTTGTAAACACGTAATATTTTAAGAAGTCCTCGATTCACGCTATTTTACACAATGATTTGGATATTCACTAAATTATTCGATTCAGAGCGATGTTTGAATTTTTGCCAAAAATCAACTAAGTTTACGGCTTCTTTATTGCAAACAAAATATTAAATTAAAAATTTAGCGTAAATAAGCCTTGAAAAAATTCAAGTGGCAGAATCTAGGTTTTCACGATTTGTCCTATTGAGATAAGTAAACAGAAGGTTTGTAAACGAAGTTTAAGCGCAAGCGCAATGCTCTGCGTTGTCAGGCCGCGTCGCGACTGCGCGCGCGCATCTAGTCTGACGCCGGACCCACTTCTTCCTCGTTACCTTGTCTTGTACTTTTTGCTTACAATAAACTTTAATTTTCCCGACTAATTATTCCACTACGCCGGTTAGCTATTACTTGCACGAATAGCTTTGATTAATAGACCTGCTTTTTAATTTAAAAGTAACCGATAAACTATCATTTTATGATATACAGTTTTAGAAAAGTGCATCATGTTATAGGAGATTGAAACAGATACAGGTCTTGAAAAAAATTATTGTCAGATTGTTGTGAAATAAACTATACTAACACTTACTTCATCCGACTTCAATAGGCGGAATAAGATAGAGACAAAATCAGCCTTAATGTTAGACAAGGATTATAACAGGGACACCTTAATTCATTGATTGATTTCTATTTAAATTGATAGAAAATCATACAAATACACATATTTGTTTTGATCCTTACAATTTTACGCGTTACGATAGCACAGATACAGTTGAAGATCGCTGTGAATTTATTTCGGTACTACTTTGATGCTTATTGTGGAATGCAAACGATGCAGGCTCACTGCTCAGTGCTAAATTACATCCAGGAAAATGTCAGTGGCCTGATACCTCTCCATGATTGAGCGGTCAACGGCATTCAAATTTGAGCCAACCACATTTATCTCAGACATTGTTATAGTAGAACATGGAATAGCGTGTGAGTGAGAATTCGCAGAGATAAAAACTTTTTGTTTTCTTTTACGAGTCCACACAGTTGCAGAGTTTAGACTGGTTAGCTACGAGTAATTGGAATGTACCACAATGGTTGTTTTACATGAACAATAGCGTGTAAACTTTAAGGAGTTAATGAGAATACTCATTTTATTTCTTTTGTTAAATGGAAAACATCTTTGCTTTAAAAGGATGAGGACTTTGATTTGATTAATTGGTATTTCACAATTTATGTTTGAAATAGGATTTATCTATTGTTTTCCTAGTAATTAATTGTGAAAAAATAAGTCAATGATAAAACTGCATAGTAATTTTTAAATTAACCTCTTAAGTATCTTAACTAAAAGTGACAGTAGGTAACACTTTTTATATCAATATCATTATATAACTTTTTATATAACAGAATTGATTGATAAAATTAATTTTGTTAAATTGTTTGCATGTTTTTCATGCTATGAAAATTAAAACTTGCGAACGTGACTCGATGCAATAAGCGGAGATACAAAAGAAAATTATAAAACATTCCACAATTTACATAAATAACAATATCAGTATACGAAATGATCCGTCCTATTACAATCTCGCTGCTTGTTTTGTATTGTCGCAATGTTGCGTTTATTTTGGCCCCGCTGATGCCGCCTGAATACTGAACATTTTTCAAACGTTTATAACTGCCTCTGGCTATTTATAAGGTCTCCGTAAATATATCTCCATACGGATTTAATACTGACCGCCTTAAGAAATATGGCCTATACATATATGCCTAGATATGTTACGTGATATAATACACATACCTATCTCCATTTCCGTATTTTAATATTTAATGACACATTTTAGCAGATGTTTCCTTAAAACATGTAATAAACAACACGGCTTCTTCACGTATTTAATGGTTTTATGTGTTCTATATTTAGTGATATCATTTTTTTTTTACTTAGGTACAGTTTAATTTATATGTATATCTACTAGCAAAGGGAAAAGTCTAGGTACCAACTTTTTAGTATTTTTCAGTGTTTTAAATACAGAGTAAGAAATTCGAACTTTACAAGTAAGTAGATACATCACTTGCATTAACATACGTATGATTCGAGTGGCAGTCACCAATATCAGTTTGAAATGCAAAGAGTTGCAGGTTCATTCTTCGGCTAGATATATGTAAATATAAACAAATACGTTTTTTTTCAGCATCTGGGTGGTTATATGTACTCGTTTGTGTGTTCATGGATTTCAACGACGGGGCTATGAGTCACTTCAAATTATAAAATGAAATGACTCCACACCATATATAAACGCCAGATATGACTACAGGGGAATTACTGTCCTGAGAACAAAGTTAAAATTTTCGTAGACCATGTAACTTCCAAATCAGTAATTACGTTAACGTTAAAACGTATACTATGTATAGTAGTATACTATTAAGGTAACTATAAGAATCTTTTTATGATTACTCACGATTGCCCAGGGAATTTTATCACAAGCAAAGGAATAAATGCACTGTCTCTGATGTCTTTTAATGCGTTTCAGCTACAAAAGAGGAAATTTCTTCCATTATTTTTACGGGCTTTCGCAATTATTTCACTTTTCAGAAAATATTTAATGGATGCACTTTAAATGCTTAAGGTTTTGAAGCCTTGGGTGAAGGCTTACTTTAAACATACAGGTATTAAGAATTTTTAAACCGTGTTATAAAATTTGAAACTATTAAAAAATAAGCACAAGTAATTTGAAATTAATACCTATTATTAGACTAGGAATATCACAAAGGCATATGACATGTGCCAGTGAATATTTTGAAATACGGATGCTTAATGATATTTTATAGACCATCAGAAAATAATTGTAAAAATCTTGTAACCAATGAGTTATGTAACAAATGAACAAACGAATTGTATTTATCACAATGAATCCAATAGGTACGTCTAGAACATGATGAAGCTAACAAAATAGCTTGAATAATTGAGGTGTTGTTATAGTTATAATTCGGGTCCATCACCAGTTCCATCATCATAAATTCCCCTAATGTAAACAAAAGGCCCGAATACGACGAATCTCGTTTAGTTGATGTGTTGCTATAGTCATCATTCTGATCCATCTTCAGATTTAAAATGTAAGTTGTAAAATGAAATAATTTTCATTTCTTCATTACAAATATCTCAAAACTCGAACATCATAACCGAAAATTGAACCGGTAGCTGCTGTGACAGGTACAATCATCAATGTTATACATATCGTCACTCGATTGTATATCATAGCACGTGTAAAATGAGTCATAGTTGTACCGATGGTCGATTGGCAGGATTGGCAACAGTCATTGTTTTGAGCCCGCCAGAAAGATTGATAGAGAACTAATTTCTAACCACGATACGATGACCGATGTTTAATTGAACCTAAAAATAAACTGTTGCTATGTTTTTAGACGGTGTCAATGAATCGATATATTGTTTTCGTCTGTGATCTCAGGCGCCATTGGCAACTTGATTCATTAACGCTGCATTTCCACCTACTCATGAATACGTACCTAATTTAAAGAAGTGCAATTTAACAGATTTACAGAACTGCTAACAATTATGACTAAAATAATTAAAAAAAAATATTACAGATCTTTCCATTCGTTGAAATTGTTCCAAATAATATAAAATGCCTTTCAAAACACGCTGATAATATTATTGATGATTGAGGATGATTAACACCCATAATAGGTATAGTCCGAGATAGTACAATATCGGCATTTGAATGACCATTAAAAAAATAATGCATCCTAATTATAATATAATTATAGTTACAATGGTTGTGAATAAAATGGTAGGTTTCAGTTGTATCAGCGGGAACAAGACATAAATTACGTCTATATTATGTTTTACACTTTCGTATTTCATAATTAACGCCTATTACCACACCCCTTCTATTTAATCCTAGCCTCACTTGCATTGTATACTGCAATTCTTTGAAGATTTCAGCTATTAATATGCATTATATTAAGTGCCAAATGCGTCAACCAAGTCAATTGAGTCATTAGGAACGTTTAAAATGCATTTGTTCAATTTGTTTTACCATCATGCCAAGAGTAATTAGTCATATATTCTAAAGTTAATTCATGAATGTCCTTAAATGGGGTTTGTCTTCATTTGTCTTTTACGTTAAGTATTGAAACAGCATATGAGCATTCAGTCCGTTCTTTATCTAAATTGACAACACTAATTATGGATATAATTTTCCATTACAAGGTAATTGGAAAATCTGATAAGTACCATAATTATAGGTTTAATATCTACAATTACATTTTTATTACATAAGCAGGAAATGATCGCGAAAGATCAGCACAGCGGAAAACTAATAATACATATAAATAAAAACCATTTCTGATATCAAGATTACCCAAAGGACCTAGTTGTAATGACTTATGAGTATGACAAACACGATATTTCATGAGTTATTAGATGATATCGATGTAATATTAATACATCTATGTATTGTGAGAAGGTTGGACCAGTTCAGTTTAACCAGGAGATATTACCGACACACCTATTTCTAGCATGAAAAATTCATGTTTTGTTGAATCAGATGAAAGATGCCGTCTGACTTTACACGAGGCGAAGTCTTCAAAAATGGCAACACAATTTTAACATGTAGTTGTAATAACTTCAGGTAGAGCCCATGTTTTATGTGGAGTTAGTTACAGATGTCTATGGGCGACATTGATTTAAACTGCATGCAAACTTTATTTTTATAAAAAAATGTGTAATCTTACTTTATTATTACTACAGTAATTTATTATAAATACAGTAAGCGGAAGCACTTATAACGCACCATCATTTTATGGCATATTTTTTAAAAAATACAATTGCGCCTCATACAAACTGTGTTACAAAAATATTTTTGTGCTCTAAGCTAATGTACGAACGCGACACGCTCAAGTTTTGTTTTTCTTTTTTATTCTATTTCCATCTTTATCTTGTATCTATACTGAGCACCGGCTTTGTGGAGCCAAGGTCAAGGCCAATGTTTTTCAAAAAATACTGTAGTATTTTATATTTTAAAGTAAATTTTCAGGTCGTTTTACTTACACATTTTTGAATATGACATAATGTTTACAAATAATTATAATTACTATAAAATTTAAGTAATCATCATGTACCTATTAAAAAAATTAAAGAGAAAGTATTGCTTATAATTATGAAGGACATAGGTTAATAAAGCTTTTCTGACCTAAAAATGTTTTCTTTTATCTTTTCTGCTAAAGAGTTTTGCCCTATACAAGTATGTCGAACTGGTAGAGAAAGCATTAAGCCGTCTTCTTTAACGCGTAAAAAATTTAATTCTTCTGTTTCTGCTAACCATTTTATATTCATTTTAATCGGTTGGGTAAGTGATTACGACTACACCTTAAAAATTATGTATTCGTAAGATTTCTTAAAATAATCAGTCGTATAAGATACAATATGTACCTACATGTAGAGGAGATAAAGTCTTTAGATAAATAGCACTAAATATTAGTTTAAAAATACACTTATTACCAGATACTTAATAAATTTGTTATTTTGACCACTTAACACGCTTTCTCTCTTGTGAATGCGCTTTTATTACTTTAGCTATAAAAATTTACTACACAAGATCTTAATGTAATGTTACTTAATATAATTTTTGTTTAACAATATGCTTGTAACTTACCCTACGGATCCATTGTCGAGGTTGGATAGATGCTTGTTGAGCGTTTCTTGGATATTTTGTTGAGAATACAACCCGATGGGCGAGTTGAACTGCTTGTGTACTATCTTCGGGCCAGTGGCCATCTTGGAGTCGTTCGTTCAGCGCTGAAACCAAAAAAATATATTTAATTAGATTGATTCAGTGTTCGGCCATTTACAGTGACAATACTTAACATAAAGTAGACCAGAAACTGAAAAATACGCCATGTCTACATTTATTTATTTAAGTAAAAATAATAATAATAATATAATACATGCTTGTTTTTTAAAGTTCTATTAAATTATTTAATGTGCTTTGCCCTAGATATACATATGTATGTATGTCGGTCTGCTTGAGAAAGCATTAAGGCGCCTTTAAACATTTTATTAACGTACAACGAGTTTAAAATAATTAAATAATTAATCTCATGGTTTTATTTTTTTTATTTATGCTAGACTGTACAGTATTTGTGATAAATGTGTTTTCTTTCCAAATCCTCGGTCATGTTCGTTTCAATCTGTAATTCAGTTTATGCGACGACGATAATATAATAGAGATAAAATAAAACGACTTGATGTGATACATCTTGAACGTTCTATATGCAAAGCAAATGGTTACTGTTTAATAGCGTTGTAAAATTTATGACTTGCTAACTTTAAGATTTAGTCTATCTTATTTTTGAAGTGATACTCAAACAGATCTATAACAATGTTAGTGATTTGTTATTTAGACGCGGGTAATAATGTTTTCACATTAATTAGGGAAATAATACTGTTTACTTTTAGATGCCCGAAAAATTGGATTGTCAATTTTTATCTTCCTCATGAGGTAATTTTATTACCCTCTCGTAAGATTCGTGCCCGGGGTTAGAGGCGAGGCGGCGTCTTATTGCGTTTTTATTAGCCCTGGCACCAACGACGACGGCTATAATATTTTTTCCGAATAATGTGCGAGAGACAGGTAGCTTTGTGCAAATAAGTTTTCAATATTAGCATCGACGGAGACGGAGGGGAGTATGATCATATTATTGAAGGATATGGAGTATTTTACTTCAAGAAGGTTAGACGTTCACGAGTCGACTTAAATCACGAGGGCTTTAAAATTACTTATAGAGTTTAAGCATACTTCAAGGGTCATATAATATTATTCAAGTGGTGTGTTTAAACATAAATGTATCCCGTTTATCGTAGCCTCACTGGAATAAACAAACGGTGTGTCCGCAGTGCGAACAATTTGGCGGCGGGTTTATTTGTGTATGTCTGGAGGAGTTATTGCGAAATAGCCACGGAAGACATTTCCCGCTGCTCGATGCACCATAAACAAAAATACTGCAAAATTAACTGACCGATTAACATGACGAAATTAGTGCATAGGTACAATTATATCTTTAGTTGAACAGTATCGGGTAACAAACAAAATATGTACCTAGTGCGTCTATTATAAGGCATATGTACAATAATTAATATTGTATATACGTACATAATTAAGTAATTTTTGTTTAATTGTACAAAAAATATTTCTTTGTTTATCTTTGAAAAAAGCTATTTAAAGCGTTTATCTCTGCAAGTTTTCAGGTACAGAACAGACATCCAATACTTAAGAAATGTATGTTATTTTTTTCTTAGAAAATTTGTTTTCTGTTTCTTTGATCGCGCTATGTTATTTATGCATTGCAGACAATATTTCCACGGGTAGAGAAGCGCGTGGGAGTGCCTAAAAAAAGTACGCGTAACTGTCCGAAAGATGCGGTATTTAAAGAAGACGACGAGAGATGATCTACGTTCCTCCCGGACGTTGGATGGCAGTTATGAAATTATTACGAAACATTTCGCACGAGAAAAGTTGTCAAATCATCTCGTAACTAACGCTTAGAAAACATGACAATTAGCTTTTACAAACCCAACAATTAGTCTGTAACAATCTTGGCTGTAAAATTTAACTTAAAAAAAGATGAAGTGAACTGTTATTTGTTTATGTATACTCTGTATGATTTATTTACATTTAGCTATCATTATCAGATTTCAATAAACAAATGGTTTACAACATCAACTTTGTTTAAAAAAAGAAAGATGTTATAAATAACAGTATTGCCTGGAATAGCGTTAAGGTCAATACAGCTGTTTGTAAAGAGACAAGGTTAACAATACCGTCATCAAGGTCGAAAATATTCTTGTCGAACAATCCAGACGATGCTGTGTACATGAACAAACATTATCCTATATTTAAAGCGCATACGTAAACAACTTGCACGACACCTATGCTCGATCAATTTACATGTCGCTTATAATCGTTAGATAATTAGTAAGTAGTGATGGGTCTGCATGCATGTATGATTCCAGGCGCTGACGTAGCGCATTCTGCCGCGAAAGTGAGACGCGCTATTTGTGTAACGTGAAGTCATGGCGAACTATTTTTGTAAAAATACTTCGGTGAAGTTAGTCATGGATGTCGAGGTCGGCAGGTGACAAGCAAATAAAAATACGAATACGTCGAAAGCGTTTATTAGTGCTAATGTTACGTGAAGCTTGCTTAGTTTTTGTATATACCTTGTGCGGCGTCAGGTTCGTGCGAGCGGCGTCGTGGCCGGCCTCTAACTGAAGACGGTAGGCGGCGCCCACGCAGCCCGCGAGCTTACGGCCTCACCTGCAATGTTTCAGCGATCCAAATCATTATTGATTCAACTTATAAGAAGAAGATGCACTTATATCATCCCTCTATATTATTCATACTGTTTCTTTGTTCTTCCGATTTGATGATGCTAAATAGTTCTGACAAACGAAATGCCAACTGGAACTTAATTAAATACTTCCATGAAGTACATTGCAATGTAATTAAAGCGAGAACTAATAGAGCTGAATCACTGACTATTTACTTCATGTATCTTTGGAAGTAATCTAATTAACTCAAACTTAGTAATAAACAGAGCATCTTAATTTGCTGAAGGCATATTCAGTGTCATTGGCATACAGATACTTATAGGTTGCGTTGTGTTTATAAATACTAGATAAAATGACCTTACCTTAGAACAACGAAGCTCTCGGGGCGAAGTCCTTGAACTTAAACCGGCGTGCACTAATGACTGCGATGAGGTGTGACAGACAAACTACCTCTTAGCCACGACTTCTCGCCGGCGAATGAACCGGTGGTTCTATCGCGAAATAGGCGAGAATTTTATTCAGTGTTCTTCAACTATTTTTACCGCACGGTACATAAAGTGACAGATAATATACGTCCAGACTTATTTCAATGTTTGGGCCATTTAAATGTCCTTCACTCTTTGTAAGATTGTTGATCTCGGGGCGTCGGGTCCCGTTTTCGCCATAATAATACGAGTATTTTTCCGTCTTTATGTTTTTGATTTTTACTGTCCCCGATCTGAAGATCTTAAATTGTCAATTTCCTCCAAGATAATTAAATCAAGCGATGTATTGACCTCGTCTCTGTTTTCTGTTTATTCGAGAAATTGTTATTTAATTTCTATTCAGGCGTCCAATTGCTAACAAAGCTTATTTTAGGGAAGTATTTTAGTATATCGCACTCAAACGGTAAAGGGTAAAACTATCAAAAACATTTTACTTGCTTACAAGTTTTCCATAATGATGCAACCACCCTCATATGGCGAAATATAATTTACCCTTATATTGTAAAACGAAGACCCGTGTCCAATAATGTTATATGAATGAAGGGATGATGGTGTTAATAAGTTTCCCATTATCTGTCAAGTAAAGCGTCTGGTACTGAATCCCAGCGGCGACAGCATTATCTGTAAGTGATTTTATATGTACTTTGCTTCAATTTGCCTTACCATATTATTGTTGTATTTCATTTGGATAAAACAAAATAGAGATGCTGGTTTTATTTTTAGTTCACAAGTTTAGAACAGGTGTTAGTGTTCTCGTTGAATGATTTTCAGCATCAGGGTTGCCACGTACTCGAAGAAAAGTCTATAAAAACACATTTACCTACATAGAGGTGTGATTTTGGTAAGATAACTACGTTTTGTGAGCTCGCATAGGAATATTTCCCATTTTAATTTTTTATACTGAACTAGCTTTTGTCTGCGACTTCGCACACGTTAAATTACATATAAACCTTCCTCTTGAATCACTCCATCTATTAATAAAACGGCATCAAAATCCGTTGCGTAGTTTTAAAGATCTAAGCATACATAGGGAGAGACAGCGGAAAGCGACTTTGTTTCATACTATGTTGTGATATTGAAGTGAATATTAAAACATATATTTCCAGATCTGAAAATGTGTTGATTCCAATTTGGTTTTGTAAAAATTAAAAAATAACGTAAGTTGCCACAGCTGAAGGAGCCTTAAGAAATGATTTATTCCAAATTCGTAAGCAATTCATAAGCAATTATTTTGAACATCCTTCCGCAACTTGGGAAGATAGAGACTTTGGAATAGATTTATTTGTACGTAATTGCACCAATTTGGAACGATAGAATGACTTGATTTTGAGTAGGAATGACAAGGACCTAAGAGAATTACTACCTGTTATAACGTTTGTTTAGTTTACTAATTTATATTTTCCGAAACAAGCGTTGAAGCCCCGATGTCCGTTTAGATTTATGATCTCAGAAGTTATATAAATGTCTATATAAGCCTAAGCTTTCAGAAGTAGCATTGCATTTGTAATTGATATTGAGTAAAACATTTGTTCTATATTCTATGTACTCGTACATTACTTCGGGTACATAGTCATGTCCATTGGCAGCAGTTACTATTGAACATCATTAACACTGTGTAATTTCTTAAAATTTGGGGCAATTCGTGCAGCCCTAAAATATCTGTTTCAGGGTTGATATGATGATGCATAGTGTATGCATACATTTAATTCTGTTGTGCTATGAATCACGATGACATCACATATTGCATTCATAATTATTTTACCTACTGATAATCATAGGTACACAAATTTATTAGTACCTATAGGTACTATTAGATAATCAATATTTTCTAAGAATTATACATTTTTATCCTTGTTAGACTTGGAGGGTTATTTAAATAGAAAACGGGCACTCTGCCCAACGGAAATTATTGTTGCCCGTAGACATCATAAGTATCACTAAATTAAAGAAGGTACTTAGAATTGTTTCGAACGATTATGCTGTCTTAAACAATAACTGATAATATTATATAGGTACTGGAGATCCGCGTGGCGGAGCGGACACAATGCTGGTCTGTCATACCATAGGTTCCGGATTCGATCCCCGGACAGACAGATATTTGAATGATGAATTTATATACTTGTTTTGGGTTTAGATATTTGCGTAATTGTTTTTGTGTGTGTCCTTGGCACCCACGACTCAGGAGAAAAATCTAATGTGGGGCTATGAGCGTAAAAGAGTTAATGTAATAAAAAACGCGGGTGATGATAAATGATCATCACCAATATAATTTATAAGTTAATTTCTAATACGTTTGGTTTGGTCCATTTTAGCCAGTACACAGCAGCGCTTTATTTATACTGCTATTATAATATGTATAACTGTGACGGTGGTGCCACAATCGGCATAAGAGTTAAATGTACTACGGTATATATTTACGTGATCTAAATATATTCAGAACTTAAAACAAGCTAATTAGCTCAACATAAATATATGAATGAACGCGCGTAACAACACACATCACTTAAAAACAAATTCTTCGTTACACAAACATACGTGCTGACGCAATTTGGTCTTTATTTTTGTTTCCCAGAAAAGTAAATAAAGACGGATTGATAGATGAAGTACGTTTTTGTATTCTAGCTAAATAAAGTTTTCACTGTATTGATGAATAAATGCGTTCCTAATATGTAAGTACATGAAATGAAAATCAATGTGTTTATTATAAATAAAAATATGTACATAATTTTTGTGCCTGTATGTCGAGCGCAAAATTTAAGTCCCTACCTAATTTGGTATTTTTTTTATTTAGTAGTAAGGTCAATGTACTGAAATAGTTATAATACAATAATAATATCGGCAGAACTGATTTTTGTCTTTTTTGGCGGTGAAATTTCTTTTAATTTAATATTTTCAGTTTGAAAGTATTTGCCAAATATTTTTACTCCTGTCGCACAGTTTATAATAATGCGTGGGTGGAATGACGTCAATTCTAAATTGTTTCGTGGTTTTTGTGTTATGAAGAGCAATAAAAGTATCCATCTATATTTTAATACGGTTTTATTAAATTTAGAAGACCCTTTATTGTTTAATTCATTCAAGACTCATTAAGGAAGTCAAATTAGAATTAATTAATGAAATCGGTTAAAAGGTAATAATTCTACGAAAACATTATTTGTAACAAGTAATAATAAAATAATTACAAAGTACGATCCTTTAAACTATGACAATTCTATTTACACTATGTACCCATAGTATATACAGCCTTAGACTCGTTCATAGATTTATTTAGAAAACAGGCGTGTAAGTAATGTG
>DWMA01000167.1:0-13535 GCA_018252035.1 Urbanus sp. 3 SS-2014
CGCTACTGTGTGCTGGCTTGAAGGGTGTGGTAAGGGAGACATACTTATTTGAGGCGTTCCAACTTAGTGACCATTTGTGACTAACCTCAGGTAAGACTGCTTTTAACCTGGGGTTGATTACAAATGTACACTTGAGCGGCCTCTTACCTAATGGTATCCACTTAATATCCTAATACACATATCCTAATGGTCCACTTAATGGTGGAATACAATATTTAAGTGCGTGATAAAAAATAGTGTTTTAAACTTAATACCTTTTTATTTTAGTACTCTTATCTTAAAAACAAAGACATCTAAATTCAAATATTTTACTATTGTACTATTTTTTACAGTAACGCTTATCTTATTCTTCATAGAGTACCTACTTGTATCATTTGCTTTACTAATTTCAAAGAACGAACAAAGAGTTACAACCCTAATATTTTTCCACAATCTTTTACTGTCTGCACTTATCTTATTCTTGTTATTAGTATCATTCGCTTTACTCTATTCTAGCTAAACGTCTAGATCCAGCAAACACTGGGTCATTCAACTCTGCATTAAATTTCTGCACATCCGTTGCTTTTTGTCTACAATTCTCATTTTGCTTCAGGATCGTGAGTCGTTTTGGTGCTTGCTTTTGTAAATGAAATACAGTTTTGCTTATTTCGGTGTAGTTTCAAAAGGATAGCGTACTTGATTGTACCGTTTCTAGAATATTTAAGAAGATAGTAAAATAACAATTTTACTTGTGTATTTTTTATACAAGCTCCTAAACATTGTAACGTTACAATTTTCTTCGCATGTTTTTAAAAGTATATCATCTATAATCCATCTAATTAATAAAATTAACTCACGTGAATTGCTATTTTATTCATAGCTTATATTCGAAGTTATATGACATACTGTAAAGCTTTCATAATTCATGAAATATTTTTTTAATATTTACTAGATTTTGTTAGTAAAATATCTATAGATATACGTTTCCCCAAGATATTGTAATGAATTATTCAGTTAATGTAACGGTGCATAATAATTTACGATAAATGACACATAGAAGGCCTAATATTTTTGATAATTTAGTATTCATTTTAGAGACTTACACAGCAACTATATATGCCTCAAAGATACATTCGAGTCACTAAAGGCAAAGCATTCAAGCCACGTATATCGAGTTGATCCGAACACGTTGTGACGAGACAGAGATCAGATCTGTGTATCCGGATAAAATTTGCATGAAATATTCTGATACGACAATAAAACATCGTTTTACTGCCTGATTCCTAGCTCGATCATGAAGATCGTATCATATTTTCTGGGAAATACCTCTGTTAATTCAATTTTGGTTCTTTTGTGATACTTTCTTTGCTTCGCGTCCTTGTTTCTAATTTCATTTCCTGTTCTTTCTACTCGGTACCTGATATCACTATACAATGCCACCATTGCGTGGCACTTCGAACTTTTTCTTCAAAAAATATAACTCCTCACATTGTCATTTTATGTAATGAAAAGTTCTTTGATGAGAAGTAATATACTTGAGACAAGGATTATCAACTATTTATGATTAAGTACGTACAACATAAAAATATGTTTATCAATAAAATCCTTAGGTAGTATTTATGTAAATAATTGGTAAGAAAGATTGAGATCTTATACGTTTTACATCGTAGATACTGTCGGAATTCGAGCAACGTTGCTACGCTGAGTGAACAGGCTTTAGCAAGGCTGAGATCAAATCCGTGTATCCGGTAAAGTATGCATAACTCTTTCATATATAAATGTTAAACATTTTTACATTCGTCTTTCGATATTTCGATATTTCGATTTGGGGAGATTTTATTGCTTTTTTATTTCATCGCTAGTTTTTAAGACATTATTTGTGATCGATCGATAATGTTAATGTTGTTTAGAAAAGCACAGAATGATTATGTTGTACTGTATCAACTGTAACAAGTGCGTATATGCCGCCCTATGATATCTGTGATCAATTCAAATATAAAAGCTGAGGTTGGTCACAAAAAATGCTTTGATATCCACTAACTTGTAACGCCTTTTTAAGAACCCTGAAGATTTATTACAGGCGTATAATGAATTAATGAATAAATTCAGACTAATTTTTGCTGTTTATTCATATGATAGCAGAAAGGTCCGCGTTCGTACCTATTGATTATAAAATTGAAATAAAAATGGTAACACATATGTGTAATCAATATCCCAAAAGTAGTGCAACAAATTGAACAAGCGTAAAGATGAAAAATTCGAGCAACATTGCCTCACTGATCCAAACATGCCTTATGGAGACTGCAGGATTGTACGTAACGTGTGCATGTCAAACGTTTCATATATAAATATTAAACATTTTAGTTCCTTTTGAATATCTTGACATGCCGCAGATCGTGTAATAAAATGGTAAAATGAAATGTCGTTTGAAATATTTTAATATACTGAAATAGCAAACGGCGTACCGGTTACAAATGTTATCATAGTCGTTTCTGCATCAAGGATAATCTCATTGCAGGAATGATATGAAATTTTTCATAATTATACAAAATATTATACACTCGAAATAATTCAAAGTATAAGATCGTACCTACGTCTTTAATTGAATTATGAACAAGAATGGAGGTAAACAAAAAAGGCTAAGCAATCAATGTTTAATATTATTTATAATTACTAAATACACGAAAAACAATAAACTTACTACATTAAAAATCCCTACAAACCAAAGAAGATACGAAGAGAAGGCTATTGTACACGGACGGAGAACAAAAAAGGTCGTGCTTGTACACGTTATTCACACCATTCTTCGATGAGCGCTTAAAACACAACAAAACTTTAAAGAGCTATTGTTGGAAACCTAGAAAATTTTCTCTCCATAAAACTATTCGTATGGAAAAGGGGACGCTATTGTGGACTGTGATTAAAATTTTCGTCTGAAAGCCGAAGGAAAGCCTCCACTGGCGTGCGGACGACATTTCATTAGTTTCAATAGAAACTATTGACATAAAGTATTAAAATTTAGTGCAGTTAAATCACAGAGGAATTTCCCTTATTGAGCCCGAGGACTGAAGGAGTCGCTATTCTTTGCCGCTTAAATTACGACTTCGTTTGAAAATGATTTCATATTACCGTATGAATTCTATGGCTTCTCTTAAATCTTCATCTTGCAGCAAATTGGATTTGTAATTTGATCAGAATTTTAGAATATTGTGAACGTAAAAAAATCTCTTTTAACACTAGAGCGCACGCGTGTACTACTATGGTAGAACAGGGTCAGTTTAATGCGTCCCATTAGCTCATTTCTTTAACAATCCTCTTGTGCACATAGATAAGTCTCAGGGTTGAATTAACGAACCAGACCAATTCATCATTACTATCCATACTCGATGCGTTTTTTGACAATTTACCGCCAACATCAAAGTTCTACTATAGTAGTAAGTGCGAATATTCGTGTAATAAAAAATATTAGTATGTATTTACTTTTTTATGACATTTACATCTTAAAACCTTCCTCGAGGGCTGCACTATAAAATAAAGTTACTATTTGGAGTCATAGACAAGCTGCAACACAACAAACCTTCAAAGATGGGAAGACTAGATAAATGTGACTTATACTAAAACGAAGTCTACATTGGTCAACAAAATAATTATATCAGCGTATAGCTAGGTGGATATGCCCTGATCACTAAGATTAATTGTACCCTAATTGCAGATAAAATGATAACTTAGATAGCTTTTTTTCTATTTAATCACATTTTTTCGAAGCTTACCTCGAACATGCTTAATTATTTAAAAAAAAATGGATCTTATGAAAAAATCGAATTTCGCATATTACTACTGAAATAAGTACATTTTTTATAAACTCAATTATCTAAATAAATAAGGCTACCAATATATATTTTTTCTTATTCCTAAGTTTTATCAATTTCGGTAAATAACAATTTCTATTGTACTACTATGGTAGACCGCGCGACTAAACTTGTAAAATTTAGGGCGCGTGCGCTCTAGTGTTAAATATGGCTTACTCGAAATATTAAAACAAAAAATAATAAAATATTAAAATATTACTGCCAAATATACAATACGAATAGTTTAACCGATCATAACAGTATAACAAGAGATATGAATTTGCTAAAACGCAAAGTAAATTCTAATTAACGGCTAATTTGATTCCGTCGTTTTATGGTTCTGACGTTTCCTTAACGTGCCTTAAGAACAAATGTATACTATTAATATATTCAAAGTACTCAATCTCTATTATTATTGCTAATCCTAATATCATGTCCGCAGTATTTTTGCAACTTATAACATAAACGTTCCCCTGTACATCCTTGTATGTATTAAGAAGTATTAACTCTTATAGATCAATAAGTAATTGTATTTCGATATCGTAATTTACATCACCATTGAATGCTCCAACGACATCACTGTAATCAATTTTGTCATCCGCATAAATACATTTCGCGTTTTCAGCATATTTCATTTCATTACTCGTAAAGTTTCCGGTTGAGCGTTGAATTTACCAGGAACAAATCCATTGCAGAAATTACTCGATAATATGTTGAAGCGAAATATTTTTCCTTCGAAATGCAACGATGGAATTACATTTGTCGTTCCGCTGTTGTATAATTTATGGAAGCGAACAACCGGATAATTGCTGGTTTGAATAAAACATGGGAGTAATTTTTTACATAACAATAATGGTCGGACCTACAACAATGAATTTAATGTTACCAAAGCTATTATGGTAATCGGTCAGTTTGATGTATGTTGCCCACGAAAATTTATTTTTAATGGATTTTTACCTTCTTTTTACTACACATTGCTGTTTATATTTATGACTAGCTGATCCCCGCGATTCACCCGCGTTAAAAAAGTAAAAATGAATACATTATTTAAACATAGGTAACATTCCGTTCTCCTGCGATGGCGGCCGCATGCACGTGGCGCGCGCTTTAATGCTTTTTCCAAAATTAAAGTAGCCTATGTTACGCCTTAAACTGTCAGCTATCTTCTAGTGAAAGTCTTGTCAAAATAGGTCCAGCCGTTTAGAAGATTACCGCAGCCAAACATACAGACAGACAATTTATTGCATTTTGTTATAGGTATCGTGTATAATTTCATATGCATTGAGTAAAAAGTTTTTATTTTGAATCACAAACAGACACTTCAATTTTATGTATTTGTATAGATTTACGAATACTACGAATTATACATTACGAATTTAAAGCCTTTCTCTTATAAAACTATACGCTTCTTTTATTTATTTCTTTAATATACTTATCTATCTCCAAATATGCCAAAATATGTTCGTTTTTTAAGTCATTTTTATAGTCTTTTTAATAAATTTTAAGAACCTCTGCGATTTTCACACATCTTTTAAAAGAAAATGAAGTTGAAATAGCTACAAGATTTTTATCTCCGTCTTTGAAAATTTTGCTTACTCGTAAAGATGTTGCTCAAGAAATTATTTTCGTAACAAGTTTGTTCAGTAAATGAGGTAAATGTTCAAAGCCAAGCAGAAGGTAAATCTTCCTTATATTACATTTACGGTTTATTAAACATTTTACAAAATTATGCACAGAATGTGTATTGCAAGCTTTAGGTTAATATGAAATACAAAAATATACTTTTTAAGGTTTAAAAGTAAACATCTCAACAAGAATCCTATATTAATAAAAAAATATACATTTTGTGGGTTACATATCTACCTACCTTATAAATAGACTCCAGATGCTTATTCACTAAATCTACGCTACGTTAACATATGCTGTTAAATTATAATACGTTTTTAAATAGCCTATAATAAATTTGGAAAATATGCGTAATGAATTTAATAAATAAGTACTTTGTGAAAAACGCTTTTTGATATCCATTGTTACTTTGAACCGCTTGAACTTATGTAGAAGTTCTAAGTATTTCAGCGTGTCTGAGTTGAAATAAAACTACAATTCTATAAAGAGTAGATAAATTGTACTTAATCACCTCGTTCTAACTCACAACCACAATTTCAAGCAAAGCTTCAGTGAATACGATGTGATTCATAAAAGTAAACTTCCCTGTTACCGTCAATCGGAGCATGACGCATCCCGTAGCGACAAACGTTCTTCACAAGTCTACCATAACGAATGCAGTGACGCGTGATCCTTATATCTCCATGATAATTTTCTTCTATATAAACACCGTGAAACACCGTCTCACCGTGAAAGATTGCAAAATTAGCGATTGGCGATAATACCACTCAAAAAAATTATTGCTGGTAAAAGTAGGTTATTAGCTTAGTAAAAAACAGCCTCATTACAATCTTATTCTTCCTCTATCTATACAAATCTAACAATAAAAACCATATTAGTCAGTACAAATAAGTCCTTTACTTTTAAAAAGTTTATTTATCAGACTAGAATTGCTGAATTTGGAAAACATTCCTTTTCACCCGACTGCGTCAGAAGGGGGTAATGATTTTTCAAATAAAAACAGTAAACTAAAAAGAAATGTCCTATACTTCTATATTTTTGTGACAACTTTGAAACACTAGCTCATTCATCTCTTACTGAAATAGGTCCCTAAAGCACATTATAATAAATTGTACATGACTGTGATATGGAACATGTTCAAACTAAAGATATTTTTCTTATTTGGGAAAAATGCTGCTTTTAATAGCTAAAAAGTGTAGGTTTAAAAATAGATTATCAGCTCCCAGATATACGACTCATTACGAATTATTCTTCTTTTTTCTGTCCAAGTTGACAATACAAGGACTAAGAGGGTACATAAATAGGACCTTCATTTGAAAGTTTAAGAGATAAAACGCTGGTTTTAAAAACACCTGAACCGATAATAATATATGTCCTATACTTCCGCGTTTGTCACAACTCTGAAACACTAGCTCATTCACCTGTTACTGAAACAGGTCCCTTAGGCATAGTGAAATAAATTGTGCGTGACTGTGATATGGAATATGTTCAAGTCCGCTGAGCACGGAATACGGGGGCGCGGTGAAACATTCTGTAGGTGAGATAAGGCAACGTTGGATTGTGTGTGAAATATTCTCCTGTTATTGTTTTATTTTCAGACACTACGTGACTGGTTTCATAACATCTTCAGGTTCTTCCTGACGTAGAGGTTTATAAATTTAAAGCTTTTCTCTGTTTGTATATCGTATCTGTCTGTAGCTTTGTAACTAAGAAGTGAGTGGATTTCAATGAAGTGTATTTATTAAGGTTTGATTAAGTTTACCGCACAATTCAGTTCAGCACAAAAAGTTCAGCGCTCTTCAAAAGGTGCATAAGATCTATTTTTTTAAGCCGGGCTTATATGGATTACGGGCGGGATATGGACTTTAGTGGTCTTGCAAATGTCCTGGACAACTGTGACCACTTGCCATTATACGCCAGACTGTGTTGAGATAAGTACTACATATTATTATTTATTTAAATATTTTCATAGACTAACCTTGCACGGGCGTATAAATATTCATGTACAAACAGTCTTCGCTCTGGTTCTTCAGTCTTGGCAGCAATCTCCTGAGGTACTCGAGCCTGCCTTTGGGCATTCTCTCCAGGACGAGGGTCTCGTTGGCAATATCTGGTAACCGCTGTGGGCAGACTGGACCCATCGTATCCACCGTCTTCACGTCGTCCCAAGGCGCTGGCGCTCGTGTTGGTGCGAACCTGTGAAATGAACAAAGATTAAAAAGCTTCAAGGAAGTATGTAGTAACTTTTGACGGATGCTAACCTATTTGTAAATATACCCAAATTCATATACACCTAAGAGAATCATATAATTGCTTCTGAACATCTCTGTAGTAAGTAATTTAAGGATAGGTGAAAAGGATTTATCATATTATTATGTATTCTGAATATACAAAATAACTTTCCAATGTTATTTAAAACGTAATTAAAAAGAAATTATTCATCTGAGTGTAATTTGTACTCATAAATTAATGATTGGAAAATCATGATATTTTATTTGTTCTACGTTCCTCAGCAATAACCTTTCCTATAATTATCATCATTATTTTTAAAAAAATTATCCTAGTCTTGTCATAAATAATGAATATGTTTAACGCGCTAAGACCAATTAAATATAGTAAAACTGTTTCTGAATATAACGCCAAGTCAATATCGTTTCAACATAGTAGTAGCAAACGAGAAGTTTGATGGTAAGCATCCACTGCTTCCATGGCCATCTGTAATTGACCTCAGATAAGATATATAGGACCACGTTTGGACAAAAGGAGCACAGATCGCCCCCAGTAGTGGACTTTTAAGGACTGACGGATGGATGTGAAGATATGTCGTCTTACTTGAGGTTGGCAACAAATGCTTTGTTATATCTATAACCACCAAGCCATACCAGCATTAAAAAAATAGGGAAAATCAGATGTGGCAGTAGTCCATTCGGAGTGAAAAAATTCGGATAGAGCTGTACGCTGAGTTTTAGAAGCAATATCTAGTAAAATCTAATGATAAATCAAAATAATAAAGTGTCTTATTGTTAACCTCTCTTCTATCTAAAATGATTATTCTATAAATTATTTCATGACATCGCCTTGAAACATTTAATTTGTCAAACAATTTCATAGTTTCAATCTATTTCGTACGAGTTTTGGAATTGAAATCCATAGAAACTGACTCTAGAATCGGTATTATTAAACCAAATAGTCCAGACGGGAATGTAATTTATATTTCAATTATGAATATCGGTCCCAACTTCAGTAGTAAACTTTCCAAATTGGGAAGATATTCTAGGTTCAATAGCTGAATTGGTCTTTTTAAGACGTCGTTCCCAGATGCATGCATTTTTATCTAGCAAATAATTTATTTTAGTACTGAATGATCGTATCGGTAGCGAATGGCAAGAGATATAAAATGCAAATTTATAAGAAAAATTTCGATTTCATTCTGCTTGCTTCACTGCGTAATATTATAAGCATAAATAAATTGTAACTTAAGTTAGTTTAAATAGCATCAGTTTATATAACCATTTATGTCAACTTGAATGATGTTTTACGAGTTACATTTTTTGGCAAATATTGGTCGATAGCAAATTTAATCATGAGTAATACGTAATTAAACCATAAGTGTACGGTGATGTATACTTTATTTTTTAAAGAACTTTATTATTTCTTGACCTGGGTGCCATAAGTGATGATAGTTACATGATTCTAATCTAGTCATAATATTAATCAATCATATCAATCTTTATCCTTGTATTAATTTAGCGAGTAATGATTTTGACTTTGATAATATTATCTAATGTTAAATTAAAAATAATTTATTCTTACTGAAACTAAATGTCAAGAACTGTGATTTTTTACTTATTCGTTACTCGCCTGAAATAAAACAAATACCTACTGTGCCAACAATATTTAAAGTACAATATACAAGTGGAAGATGGCTCATAAACAAAATACATTTTATATGTTATCCCGCTGCAAAGCTACATACATCGTCATATGCTGTCCGCAGCGCTGTGTTTACAAGATACTTGAAACAAGCATAAACAGCTCAAAGTTATTACCCTGTTCCATGTTTCAAAATGTAAAATACTGAATATTTCAAATGAAATTTTCTACTAGGTATACAATATTGTTGTGCTTACATTTGGCTTTGGCGTTATCGGCAACCATTTGCAGCAAATTTATTAACGTTTTCGTGAGTTAGCAGAAACATTTATGAAAGTTAATATAATCATTATTAAAAAGTCCTTTATAAATTATTAGATTGATTGCATTCAAATATAGGGCAATGCTATCTGATTTAGAAATTCATTCTTCTGAATGATTCTTATTTTGATTTTAAATTACTTAATCTAATTACGAGCACAAAACATCTAATAAGAGTCCTTAGTTGTATTTGGCTTTACAATTTCATTGGCTTGTATCTTAATTTAATGATTACATCAAAGTACGTACCGATTAGAGCCCGTAGGAGGTGTAGCGTAGGGCACGCCTAGATACGCTTCAACTGGTTTCAAGTATTTATGCTGATCCATTGGCATTATCACTCCTTGGAGCTTCCCGTACCTCGTCCCAATCACTCTAGTCCTTAACATAGAATTCCTACCACTGTAACTATTACCACTCGAATTCACACTCAACAGTAACACTAACAACAACACTAACTTTATCTTCTCCAGACTTTTTAACTTTGGTTTTCTATTTAGTTGGTATATAAATATCTTCTCCGTCTTCAACCAGTATTGTTTTATTGAGTTGCAAATGTGTAATGGCAGTCTATCGGTGGCCATTTTCTGCATATATCACCTTTGGAGAGCCATTTCTCTATTCACCTACACATGTGTCAGATGTTAAATTCATTATAATAATAACTACGTCATTTTGTTTAAATCTAAAGTAGCGGTCCCGTTTGGCGTTTCACAGGGTACTTGTGTTTATACCTGGAACAAAAAGAGCTACATAAATAACTTCTCAAGGATATTATACAAGGCGACTTAAAAGTTTAAATCTAGAAGATTGGCTGTAGGGTCTTTCTGTGACCAGGAAACCTAGTGTCAAGGATTCAACTTATAATAGCTGATGGATAGGATATGTATAGTCTGAGGTTTGAATTAAAAAATAACGTTTCACTAATAAGTATGTACTTAATTAAGAACAAACAAATACCTATTATAATGGCAGGAAATTAATAAAACACAATTATTTCCACATGGTAACATAAATTTCACAAATTTTATCCCAAACATAAAATATGTCTGACCACACCCTAGTGTAATATTAAAAACTTGCAGTTTCACTAAGAGATTTTAGTACTCAAATTACAATTTCTTTGAAGCCGTTTGCCAAGTCGGTGAAATACTGCTTAGTCTAGGTTTGGAGTTCTGAACAAGGATGAAGTAATTAGTGCCGGAAATTAGGCACTGCAATTCCGTTATTAAAATCTGTTTCTACAATCTTGCGTCGTTTTTGCATTTTGGTCGGAGTTTTGCAGTGGGAAGATTGTATGCATTAAAGTACGATATTGTAATATCTTCAATGCTATTATTTTCGGAGATATATTATTTTAAAGTATTTTTTACTTTTATAAATAATTTTAAAAAGTATAACATGGTAGATAAAGATTAACTTTACACTATGGCAGAAAAGTGAGATCCATTGTGATAATATTCATGTAGTTCAGTTGCGTATTGCGTAGATACTTAATAATTAACAATAACTACAAAATATTTAAGACAAATCAAAAGTAAAAAAAGACTGCTATTATTTGTGCCAATTGATTATAGTTAAAATTGTTTAAATTATTGTATATAATTTCTCTGTAAACAATGATAACTACAAAAGTCACCAAAATATTTATTTTTGACGACTTTTTATATTTTCATCGACGTCTGTTATACCTGTAAATATAGGTAGTAGCATTGACCCTCAACATTTAATATGAAGCATGCAGTTTTAAGTTTCGAAATTAAAGAGTACAGCTTTAAAATACGAACATGCTTCGCGAATATTCGCTAGTGATACATACTTTATACATTTATCATTCTTGTTTTTATATCATTTTGAACGACACTCTACTGATATTTAATCAAACAATCGTGTTTTCCAGCGAATAATTGTGGTGCATACAAAACTATTATTTCATTTACCATGTGCCAAACAAAAAATAGTGTAAAAAAACTAAAAAAAAAAGATTTATTGCTTATCTTGGAAACAAATCATACGGGCTTACTAGTAGCCAGTCAAAAGTTCCTTCGTCCTTTTTCTACCTCTATCATCAGATCGGCTTGAACATTACAAATAATTGTATTGTCATCTGAATAATATAATATGTACAGTGTGTACAATTGCACATACAAAAATTCATTCCGATACGACAATTGAAAGAAGAAAAAATTGACTTCTAATTACATATTGATTCAACTCGTTGTAATGTAACTTTATGTTTCCATCATGTTACATGTCTTGTATTATCATCACGTTGTAATCATCATGATGGTAATATAAAACGTGATATAAAAAAAAAACCAACGCTGGACTCTAATTTTGTCGTCCATTATATTCAACCGTGAATTTTAGAATGTAAACCGGATAACCGGCTCGTTAATATGAATTTATTATGAGAAAAAATACGTTAACGCGTTACACGCTATAAAGATACCGGCGTTACTAATAATTCATGTTTTATCCGGTTTTTTACTGAAAGGATAAAGGTTAAACTGTTTAGTTATTACAATTTGATAAAATATAGCTTTGATATTTTGTTAAGCCAAAATACAATGTATGTATTTTGCTGTGTGTATAACAAAGTTAGATTGGTGTTGCCTTCATGAAATATAAAATTGGTGTGTCTGTATGTATTTTCTCTAATAATGAGACATGTTGTGTGACATTTAATGAGTATAATTTGTTATAGCCGACAACTCAAAAATGACAATAGTTTTAAATTGTAGGTAATTGTAATTGTTTTATTAAGACGAGCCGCATCGCGGAGCGGGTACCATATCGGTCTGATGCGCAATGGGTTCCGGATTCAATTCCCGGCCAGACAGACTGACATCTGAATGATGAATATAGATTTCTGTTCTGGGTCTAGGTGTTAGTCTATCCGTATTTGTGTTTCCATGGTATCCACAAAACAGGAAAAAATCCTAGTGTGGGGAACACAAATATTAAAAAATTAATGGTTTGTATTTTTAAGTTATTTTCACAATGGTATAACACTACTAATTTTCTCATTACTGACAAAGCTCTTTAAATTTTAAATCAAGGAAATTAAATAAGAAACAAAAACCTCATTGGGTTTTAAAACAAACAATTGCGTTAATTGTGAAAAAGGTAACGCTTTTCGAATATTAAATATCCAGCTCTTTGTTGCGTGTGAAAAATAAAAATTAAGTAATAAATTGCAATGGTATTTATTCTTTCTCGTAATATCCGGGTTAAGTTGTTGGTAATTGATAATTGAAAAGTAGTCGAAATGATAAAAATATAAATTATATTTTGTAAAATTAATCTTGTAAATATGGTTAATATAAGGTGATTAGTGTTCAATTAAGAAAAAAATGTATTTGGGTTTAACGTTCCTGTGGTAGATATTTGGTCATTACATTGAGGATATTTTTAAAACAAAAATTTCCGTAAATATACGCAATATTAGAAATTATTCGGAGCGTTTAAAAATGTTATTTACGCAGTAATCAGACTATTGTCTCATAAACCTGATAATTATCTGTACAAATAAATATTATTGAAGTGTCTGTTTGTGTTTTCAAAATAACATATTTTTAGTGGATGCATATGAAAGTATACACGATACCTATAACAAAAACTATTAAAAATAAGTCTGTCTGTTTGGCTGAGGTAATCCAAAAATCCATATCTTGCATATATACAAGCTCCAAACTGAGACTGTCGGAACAGCGCGCTCCCCAGGCATGATAACCTAGTCTGGCTAGTTTGAAGGTGGTAGAACTTTACGTAGTTCGACTCCGGCGGCACCACCGCCACACCTATTTCTGCCTTATACGAGCAGTGTTAAGTTGCTGCTGGTAACTGCTGTGTTCTGGTATGAAGGGTGTGGTTAGGGAGACATAC
>DWMA01000168.1:0-13520 GCA_018252035.1 Urbanus sp. 3 SS-2014
TCAAAAGTAAAGATCGAAATTGCTATCTACAGTAAGTTTATTGAAACGCAAATATGACACTTTAGCTACTGTCGATAACTAATTTAACAGACGATTACAGATAGATAGGTTATTGAGACCGGCCGTAAGTATTGTAAAAAATATTTGTACATAAGGGAAAATGGATTTTTTTTATGTAGTAACTTAAGAGTTCAGATTTACCAACTTGACGGCTAAAGCTAAAATAACTGTCAATGAACTGTCAACGAATTATCATTTTTATGTCAACTCACGTCATTTTTGATCAAAAGTTTGTTTGGGTCTAAAGTGCATTTTATTATAAATATATCTAGTTAAATTTAGATTATATTACCTATTTTTGTTGATAACATTGTACTAGAATGCTTGTTAGGTTAGCTACTTACAACGCGACATCAGTTGATTTCAGCCAGCTGCGTTATGCCTCTAGCAGGGTGAAAAATGTTAAAGATATAAATTACCAGTATCTTCAGAAAAGTAAAGTGCCCACAATGCACTTTCAGAAATCACTGCCGCGATTGCCTATACCAGATTTATTAAAAACTGAAGGCAGGTACTTGAACGCTTTAAGACCTCTTTTGACGAACGTCGAATACGAGAAAGCTCAACTCACGACGAAAGATTTTATTGCGAATGAGGGAAAGAAACTCCAGGAAATGCTCATTGCAAAGGATAAAAACAATAAACACACTAGTTACATTTGTGATTACTGGTTTGATCTGTACCTGAGGGACCGTGCAGCTCTTCCAATAAACTACAATCCATTGTTGGTATTCCAAAATGACACTCGGCCGGAATACAATAATCAGTTAATAAGGGCTACCAATTTGCTGACTAGTGCTGTGAGATTTATGTTGTCGTTGAGAGAACAAATCCTGGAACCGGAGGTGTTTCACTTGCAGCCCAAGAAAAGTGATACCCCACTTTTTCGAACTGTAACAGGACTTTTACCAGAAAGCCTCTCTTGGTTCGTATTTATTTAAATCATTATTTTCGTTAGAAATTATTATTCCTCCTTTGCTTATTGACAAATTATATAGTAAAATTTAAGTACTTATTTTTTATTTTTGATGTTAGATTACATTTATCAAATAGGTACTTGGTTAGGAAGTAGTATTTTCAATTATATTATATTGGTATGAAATTTTAGATGGATACTAATAGATACACATATATTTAAATATATCTTTTTATATAATTGTTTTCATCAGCCATCTGTAGATTTTTATAACTTAAGAATTATTTTTACTGACGAAATAAGCCATAACTGAAGGTTTGTATGTCATTTTATTAATTATTAATAAACTGATTATGTAAGATTTATAATTCAAATATCCAATGCTGTAGAACTTGTATAATTATCTCTTCAAGGGTCGCCTATCAATGTATAATTAGGCTACTCGACCTTGGAAGGGATAATTAAAATTATCTTTTTGAGCCATGTTTATATAAATAGAATATTATTATATAGTAATTTTGTGCAATTTTCAGCATTTAGTAGTGTCCGACCAAAGCTTCTGCTATGGCCACCTTTAGCCAAAAACCCTACCTTGGCCAAAACCCTTCAGCTTCGGCCAATAAGGGCTGAAGTTGTGGCTGAAGCTGAAGGTTTCTAACAAACACTGAAATTGAACAAACTCTTACATATCCACAATATTGTGACAGAGAAGTTGAAGCTCAAAAAGCGCACATATGGTCAGTGGAGGGCTTGCGCTACCAGTTGTGTCGGTAGCGGTAGGTAGCGGTCAATATTTATTTATTTCATCATAATTTTATAATTTTTGGTAACTTACATAGTAATTTTAATCAGGTCTAGAAGTTGTTTACATAAAACTAAAACAAATTCAAAAGTCATTCAAATCATCATAATAGTATTCCTTTCATCCAATCTAAAAATTAATTTCTTAGAGTTTTCGAACATTCGGCTTTGGCTTCAGCCGACGGTTGTATATAGTCAAATAATCAGCTTTAGCCAAAATTAGACCTTTGGTTGGACATTAGCATTTAGACTTCATAGTTGACGTAGTTAGTATGTTTCTCTATTTGTGTTTTGTGTTTTACTATTTCCATTCATTTTGTGCAAACCACCTTTGATGCATAAAAAGTGACATTATAATCATTTTTATATGACAATGTAACTTTGAAGCTGTTGAATTAATTTGGACTCTTAGGCAAATGGTTGTTTATAAAGAGCTGTTTGTGCATCGGGGTCATTGTTAATATTTTCATTTGATTTTTGTTTAATTTAACTATTAGGTATGGAGCATATTTATTTAAAGCTTTTCCATTAGACATGAGTCAGTTTGTTGGTCTGTTCTCTGCCACACGGATACCCCAATTGAACAAGGATAAAATATTTAGAGACCCTACAAGCAAGCATGTACTTGTCCAGAAAAGTGGCAATTTTTATATTTTTGACGTCTTAGATGCTAATGGTAATTCTTGCTATTTTTTTAATTGTTGCATGTTCTATGTTAATTAAAGCCTGCTTTTTATATATAATGTCAACAGTAAGAAATATCCTTTTACTTTTCACCACCAATCAGGAGCATAGGTTTATCCCTCCTTGGTTTTAATTATGATTACTTATAAAATGTTACAGTTAAACAATCAACAATTTTGCTATGATTTCTAAGTGAAGGCTTATGTTTTAGTCATATTGCTGGTGATGGGATTAAATTTTCATAATAATATATATCTGCTTATTAACAATTATCCTGCCCTAAAGGATAAAAAACAGATCAAGGTATTTCAAATTCAATCATGAAGTCTACATTCTTTTCTGCATCATGGTTCAAACAAAATTTTAAAATTTTAGGCAATCTTCTATCGCCGACTGAACTCCTAGGAAATTTAGCACAAATTGTCAACGATAGTGCACCAAAAGCAGAACATCCTTTGGGTGTTTTAACTTGCCAAAACCGTGATGAATGGGCAAAACAAAGAATTCATTTAGAAGAGACTGGTAATGGAGAGGCGTTAAAAAAGATAGATTCTGCTATTTTCAATCTAGTTTTAGATGATGTATCAATAAATGATAATAAACATAAAATCCTCTCTGAATTTCTACATGCAGATGGTACAAACAGGTAACATACAGGTTGACATTTTATTGAATATATTTTTCACAAACTTTTACGGTTCAATATTCACTATATTCTATACAAAAATTATTTTAAATGCTACTGTTGTTAAAACAAACATATTGTATTTTCAAATACACTGTTTTCATCGACTCTATGAGCAGTTTTGAAAAATCTAGAAATAGTGCTTGTAATGTTTCAGATGGTTCGACAAATCATTTAGCTTAATTGTAACTAAAGATGGAGTATCCGGCATTAACTTCGAGCATTCCTGGGGTGATGGTGTAGCTGTTTTGCGATTCTTCCAAGACATATATAAAGAAACTACAACTAAACCATTTATACATCCAGATAGCAAACCTGCAAGCAGTAATAATACTGTTAGTAAATTGGGTAAGTTGTATTTTATTTAAGGTGATCCTATAACTTCAATAACATTTATCCCCACAAATAATGTACATTAAGCTTTGTACACTCAAACTGTACATTTGGATTCCAAATTACAAGTTTGAGTCATTATTTCTAAGTTTTAATTAAACAAATTTTCCATTAACCCAGGGTTGACTGGTGGATTATGCCATCAGGCATTAAGTTATCCCTTTTGTCACTTTTTTTTTGTAAAGGTGCAATAAATAAATAAATAAATACAAATAATTAAATATGTAGTTAGTAGGTATCTTTTTTGCTGTGCACTAATTAGGAAAAATACATAACATTATAATGTAATAATCTAATTCAAGTTTATTCAACAATGCAAATGGTTTTTTTGTCTGTGACTATATTTATCTATCTAAGTGATCTAAGTTAATTTATTAAACTCATTGTTTCAGAATTCAAACTAGATGATAAATCAAAAGAATTTGTAAATAAAGCTAAGAAGGAATATGATGATTGGTGCAATTCGTTAAGCATAGACTACATTCTATATGAAGAGTTAACCAAGGAAGCGTGTAAAAAATTCAAAGTTAGCCCCGATTGCATAATGCAACTTGGTTTTCAAGTATGTATAAAATGTTATATTCAGCACCTCTTGGCAAACCTAATGTTTAAGCCAACAACAACAACAGTCTTAAATGCTGTTGTTTCTATTTGAAAAGTGTTGGAACACATAACATACAATATACACAATAATGGTTAAGTTGTGGTTAAGTTATGAGGCAAGAGAACTCATAGTAAGCAACCCTTTTGTTATCAATTTATTTTATAGTAGGATTTTTATGGTTGACTAGCTGGTCCTCGCGGTTTCACCCGCGTTTAAATAGTAAAAATGCATACATATTTAAACATAAGTGATAACCGGCTCTCCTGCGACGGCGGCCGCATTAAAGTAGAAACGACTACGCTGGGCGTTATAGAATCGGTTACGCTCGGGTGTCACATTACAATTTTGTATAATATGATATGAGTAAATATTAACACGCAGATCACACAGATACTTACCTTTTGTTACTCTCTTACATTAACTATGTGTACTATTATTATTTACAGGCTGCTTACCATCTGTTACATGGTAAATATGTGGGCACATATGAATCCTGCAGTACATCCGCTTTCAAACATGGCAGGACCGAAACCATGAGACCGTGTACTGATAATACAAAGGTATAATTACTCTTACTATTAACTAGGGGTGGACGATATACATCGATGTTTTAAAAACACTCGATGTATTGTATCGATACATCGAATCATACCGATGTATTGTTAAATATTCAACATCGAGTATAAATCGATGTTTTTTATCCGATGCATCGACGAAACAAACTTAGGTTAACTACTTAATCTACCGAACCTACTTAATCTCCCGAGTATTTTTTTTTTTATTAGACTATTGTTTATTGTATAGTTTTAAATTAACTGTATCATTAAATTAAATTTTTCGTCATTTTTTTTTACATCTACATATATTTGTTTTTATTATAATCAAATAATTTTTAATCTTTGATTTTAGTATCGTGTTTAATTATTTTTTTACTAAGTTGACTAAAATTATCATTCCATTTATTTTGTATAATTATTTATACACCTAATACCCATTAAAAGTTGTATTCTTAATTGCCGCCATTTAATAAAAAATATTCTTCATCTTATATTTTTTCGTATAGTGGCAACACTGCAACCTAGCCATAAAAAGTAAATAGCCGACCGGCGACCGGACCAACCTGACCTCTCGTTTCATAGAAAACAAATTACTTATTGCATTTTTGTTTTAATTAAGTGAATAAGTTATTTTGAATAAATGCCTGTTTCTTAATTTTCAAACCACAAACCTACCTACATAAATAAATATTCTACTTATAAAAAAAACAATCGATGTATGGAAAACATCGATGTATTTTATGATAAATCGATGTTACATCGATGCTTCTTTACGATGCATTACATCGAAAAAAACATCGATGTTTTTTTTCAGTGTCCATCACTAGTCATGGGTGTGTCTTCGAATTAACTTCGCATCCAATAAATTAAATTCGGTTAACCTAATTTCACGTTTCATACGATTTCTATTTTAATCAAGCCTTTATTTTACGCGATATTTAGTGATATTATCATGTGCCTATTAAAACGAATGGAACTGATCGAGATGTATCCAACAATCCTAAATATGTCAAGATGTTTTTATATAATAGAAGTAGCGAGCCATCATTTGATGGTAAGTGGCCACTGCCGGCCATAGACATCAAGCTAATCAACCCCAGATAAGGACCAGCGTCTTACCTGCGGTTGCCGGAGGTAGATCGGGACAAAGTTAGAACGCCTCGCGTATGTATGTCTCCCTTACCACATCTTTCAAACCAGAACATAACAGGGCTGCTGTTATAACGCTGAGATTGGTGTGGGAGTTTACTTGAGGATTTAATAATAACATTCACGAAATAGTACAATCCGAACATAAGTCTAGTGTACTTAACATACGCAGAAATATGAGGATTCCATTGCACAATAACGTCGATGACTATGCCATATAAACTTCCTTATACACTAAACTACGAATCAGAAAACACGATACATTTTTCTGTTTATCAAAATAAAATGAAGATTATGTGCAAAACTGTGTCATAAACTACACTCGTAAATACTTCATATTATGATAGGATAGGAATAATTGAGGATATAAACAGATACATAATTGAACAAATGGCATATATGTAGTCATTTCAATAATTGTTTTTTCCCTTTGAGTGGATAATAAATATAAGACACTAAAACAAGTACGAATAATATAATTTTATCACATGTGTTATATTGTATCATATACCTACTAACTGGTAAATTACGAATCTGAGGTAAATGTGGCAAAACCCGTAATTTGGTTGCGGCGGCACACTTATTTCTGCCTTATTATAACAACGTTAAGCGCTGGTGTGTTCTAGTTTGACAAGTACCCCAAGGATAGGAAATATTTCATACTTAAACCTCAGTAGGTGTAACAGATCTGTGATCTATTTTTTATAGTATATGTATGGAAGTAGACGCCTATAATAAAGTTCAGATAAGACAATAATCCTACCCGAGGTGGACCACAGATACGTCGCTACCCGTGAGGGCCAAGTTAGGACGCCTTGGATAAGTAGGTACGTAAACTACAAGTAAACTCTAACCTTATACTTTCAAGTACGACAACGCGAATTTACTAAATATTATGTATTTGGTGATGGTTAATCAGATTGTACACTAGAAACAAAAACATTGCCAAATGCAATGTGTGTCAAATTATTTAATAACTTACCTGACGATTTACAATCGATAGAATCAGATAAAGAATAAAAAAGAAACTAAAAGAATATTTAATTAGGAAAAGCTATTGTAAGTTGTCAGAATATTTAGAACAACAATAGTAGAATATAAAATATCGGTCACATAATAACTATATTGCCACACCCCCTAACAGGGTTATAATGTAATGTTAATGTAAATTTATGTATCACATTATAATGCAATAAATGACTAAATGACATTCCACTCACCGACACTTTGCTGTACTCGAGATGGTGCGCCAAGTGCAGCGGTGCGCAACTGGACGCGGCGCTTGACACGCTCAGCGCGTCGCCCTCGCTGGTGCCCTCCGCCTCGTCCCACCGCCGCCGCCCCGACCCGCTGCAAACACCGACCAACCCCGAACCCCGCTCAAGCGAAGCACCAAGCGACACGTCCGGAACACACCCCGGAACACCGCTGTCCTCCTCGCACTCGGACGACGTCTCCGAACCCTCCACGCTAATGCCGCTCTCGAATTTAGAATTCGGAGCGTCACTGTCCTCGACGGACTCCTCTATCACCGTGCTCGCTTCCTTCAAATTCTTGTTCCCGAATCTGAAGGAATCGCTCGAAACCCACGGCCGTTTCGACTTGCTCACGTCAGACTTAATCGTCTCCGCGTCCGAGGACTCTTCGTCCGAGTGCGACATGTCCGAGTTTTCCTCGGAGGACTCCTCTATGCAAGATTGAAATGATAGATCAGATACGATCGTAACGTTTGAATAACATGATTTTAAAGACCAATGACCAGAGTGTTCCGAGGAGCTCGACTTCCGTAGCGCTATATGCGAATCAGAAGCACGAGGTAGGTTAGTGCCTGTCGATGTTGAACTAGTTAAAGAGATTACGTCAGATATGTCTTTTATGGAATATGGTCGTTCGGTAGATGAAATAGTGGAATGTGGGGACATTGCGACATATAAATCGGTAGGATCATCGTTTGCGCGAGTATTACTGTCTGTCTCTTTAAGTAAATTGACGACAGCATATGGTTCTTCCAAATTGGATGGTACTGATTTAATTTTGCTCATACCAGTCTTAAGTGTTGTCGAAGAAGGCGAAATATCAAGCGTTATATCTGGTGTAGACATGCTTCTCTTTACAACTGAAAATTTCACTACCAAATTATTAGAGGACTCTCGTTTATTCGCGTGCAATGCACACTCTCCTGAGTCACAGAAACAACGGAAAGAAGAAGTAAACATTTCTATTTCGTTGTTTAAGGCGTCCATTTCAATTACAACCTTTTCTTCCGCTTCTTGTGGATTAATATTTAGTAAATCTTCAGCACTCTTGTGATGTTTTGGGGGCATAGGTTTACAAAAACATATTGCAGTCTCAAAATAACTATCCCTTTTATTGTTCGGTACTTTGGAAAATGGAGGTACATCGCTATATAACGTCTCCCTATTGAAAATATAAATAAATTCCTGTACAGTTGGTGCTTTATAAATACAATGTCCTGTTCCTCTGATATGATAGTTTGCTAGAGTATCCTTTAAAAATGAGTTATTCCATAAGGGATTTTTCACGTTATACTTTTTATCAACTTCTATGTTAGTAAATGTTTTATGCCTAAAAAGCACTTTCTTTTTAACTGGACTTTCTGGAGTCTTGGAAGGTAATGTGCCTGTCATAGATAGATATATTGATTTAGCATCAGTATCGAAACTACAATCGACATTTTCAATAGCACTTACGTCCGTCAGATCAGAATCATTCGATTCAGTTCTCTGAATGCTAGATTTACTTGTTCCTGTAGACATAATAGTTCTTTTGCCAAGGCGGAATGATTTGGATTTTTCGGAAAGCAAAATGTCTTCCAAATTTGTTTCGTCAATCATTGAATCTGAAGACAAGGTGGATGATCTACTCACACTCGGCGAAGAATTTGAAGACTTAACCGACGGAGGCAAAATATTCCGTTTTGGCGGTGTTGGACATCTTTTTTCTCGTTTAATTGAAATATTTTCATAATTTGTAGCCTTGCCCTCTTCATCGTTAGATACTTTTATCGGAATATGTGTTCTCTGTGCAGGGGTTGGACGCCTGTGACTGTTGTTTATGACTACATTTTCATATATTGAATCGCTGATTTCATTTTGTGGCGTTACCGCATTTGCTCTTGGCGGAGGTTTAGGAATACTTAATACTGGTTTTAAATCTTGTTTATCTTCAAATTCAGATACAGATCTGTGTGACGTAAACTCGTACGATTCGTAGCACTCATTTACTAAATTTGCTGAATCATAAGATACATTCGACGTTACTGATGTTCGATTAATACTTTTACGTGGTTCAAAAATATTTAATTTTGAGTCATTGTTTACAGTATCAACTGGTTTTAATATATCGTATTTCTTTATATCACTGTCTAAATCAGTTATCACCTTTGAATCTCCAACCGATTCACGTGAATCACTGAGTTCGTTATTCTCTGAAATGTTTGGTAGTGACGTCTTAAATCCAGGACAACTCCTATTACTTCTGTTTACGGTTGAGTCTCTATTTAGTGTGCCTAATCTATCTAATGATATAGTATCAAACTCATCGGTGCAAACTATTTCACCAGATTCCTCCTTTTTCGACAACATTTTGAAAAATTTACTATTTCCTATAAGTAAGGTATTTGTACTACTTTTATGATCGGTTAATTTTGATTTAACATCGACACTGGACTCTAACCCAGAACTGTTAGATATATTAGGAGCAGAATTAAATTTTGCTTTAAGGCCCAAGCACTTAGAAGCAAGCTTTTTGACGAAACTTTGAGAAGGATTTTTTGTTAGTAAAGATGAGGATGGAGATAAAAAGCTTTCATTTTCGTTAGTATTTTTCTGGGTCTCTGGGGCTTTCCTGCAAAACACATAAAGCAACAAAAATAAAATAACTTGCAAATAACTCGTAAGTAAAAAAATGTTAGTAAAAGATCTTAACTTCACCACCAGCTAAAGCTAGTTTGCTTATAACATTATAGACCTAACTCCAATCAGAAAATAGTTGTGACAACTGACATGCCTTTTTTCTAATGATACTTCTCATTCTTGAATCATTTGCACCTCTTCTCTGTCTATCTGTATCGTTAGAATTAAAAACAGTTAATGTCATATTTTCAATGTCTAGTTCATTGTTGACACTGTCGCTCTCCCTGTTATTAATGGAAGAGTAAACAGGTTTTGGTTCTTGGGGTATTTTTTCACAGCTATAAAATACATCATTGGACTTTAAAGATTCATTATTATAAAATTTATCATACTTAGGATTTTCATGGCAAAAACACGGCATTCTCTCCACAGTTAGTTTAGTTCTAATGAATGGAAAAATGTGATGATTAGTCACACATTTTGGGTCTAGATCATAGGTGTACTCGTTCTCCGACATTTCGTGAACACACCCTGGATCTCCTCTAAAATGACTACTTTTTGGTCTTTCATGCAAAACGGAACTTTTTCGTGTAATTAATTTTTTTTCAACGACGGTGGTGCCTACATATTCGTACTCATCAATAAGCGTTTTTGTTGGCTTGTTACTGCTAATGACCATAGAACTATATAATCCCGTATTATCTGGACTTAAGTTATGTGGCGGCGTTTTCGGTACAGTATAATAAATATTAGAATCGCGTCCTACACGTTTGGAATACTGATTTTCTACGTTACTTTCAATATCTTTATTGTCAGTTTCGTCATGAGTTTCAACTTCATTGTCTTGTACCGAAGGTTTTGGTAAAGGTTTTGGTCTCTTCTTCCAACTAAATCGCGAATCACCGACAGATTCGTATTCAATTTCTGGTGATTTATTCGAATTAGAACGACTAGTTCTTTGTGCTGGCAAATTCTCATAATGCACTATGTCATCTACCGCTGTGTTGACTGCTGGTTTTTTAAATACACGGTCAATGTTTTCGTTTAATATTTGAAGAAACCTAAACTTTGACCGTGAATAGTAAGATTCAGGTCGTTTTATATCTTTGCAATTATCATCAGACGTCGATGGTTCGTAATACAAATCTTTAGGAGAGTCACGTGTTAAAGACGACATATCCAGATAATGGTCAGTGTCACTTGTGGTCGCATAACCCATTTCTACAGATTGTAGCGTATGATGTACAGTTAATTCAGAGGTTGCGTTAGGTACATTGTTTTTATTTTGATTCGATGGATTATTGCAAGAGGCATTATCGTTAGCGCTAGGCGGTACTGTGGCTGAAGCATTTGAATTTCTAGAAGACCTGTAAATTCAATTCAATTGTATTTTGTTAAATAATCACGTAAAAGAGATTAGGGACAAAAGTTTTTAACATACGCACATTTGAATGTATATAGCGAACATATTGTATTTCATAACGTAATCTGTGTTGTTTTGATTCCATTAAAATTATCAACATCACAGTTACAGGCCCTTTGCCCGGCATCAAAGGACGTCGGATACGACAGTCTTTTTCCTGTGTCGTACAAACTTTTACCTGACCGTTTCTAGACAAAATCAAAGGCACGGAAGATTTTAATGAGGCTCTCGCATTGACAGTTTTTGTTTTGCATCTTCCCTGTTAAGCAGAGAGACGTAGATTTTTCTCTTTAGATAAAACGACCTGTATTGTTTGTTCCTTTTAAATTGTATTTCAAAGAAGAAATGTTTTTACACAATTTGCTTTTAATATTTCTTACAAAAACCAATAGTATATGTTTATGTTGTGGTTTTCTTTGTCACGTATACTACATATGTTTTCTATTAAACTAATATACAATACTTTACCAAAAAAGGAGTAACCACATAATTCTTTTCAGCTAAGTTTCCAAGTAAGTGCACCGGACTAAGGCATATTCTAACTGATTTATAATTCTGGACTTTTTTATTTTCAGATAAAGTGATATAAAAGCCACAGGTGCTCATTACTGTCAACCTCGATTCGGAGGCCACAAAAAGACCGTAGGTACGCAAGATAGCAATCAACAGTTCAAAGGTGGTGTCACGCCGTGTGTCATAATTGAGATGTCGCTCTCCAATTAAAACCGAATGTTTAGAGGTTCTTCTAAAGAACATCTTTGAGTAATTACAGGGCGGGGATTCCTTTACGGCCCCCTGGCACGGACGGTTAGAGAAACCGCAAGTCGTCTAGTTATCCGAGATACGAGAACGTTTTAATATCTCAAAGGCGCTTCCCGACCACCGTTTAACACGAATTCAAACATAAAGATATTCAAGCGCATGCAATGTTATTATATTAAAAAGCGTAAAAGAAAAATAAGAACAGAAAACACCCTAACAAGATAGTGCGAAGCGTTTACCCAAATAAATATTATGTTTATATTTCGCGGGTACAATTTGTGTAAATTCAAAGTTATACAGAAGGTGCATTTTCGTAAAGCTAAATTAATTCTTAGATTAATGTAACATTACTCTAGACATTATTCAATATGTACACAACACAAGTAGTGTTAGTATTAAGTAATTTTTAATTCCTGTGTAATTAATTAACTACAACAAAACCATTGAACATGAAAGCATAAACAAATTAATCCAATTAATATCGTAATGTGTGTACTTATGTGAGAGAATTTCATTGCAATTGTTATACACATGTTTCTTTTTAATATACCAGTTCAAAGTGAAATAAATTTATTATTATTGTTAGACGAAAATATTTTTAAAATTTAATGGCGCTTTATTTAATTATACGTAAATTTAAACTGAAAATTATTTTCCAAACTGAGTAGCTGAAATAGATGATTTCTATCATTTTTATATTATAAGTAATTGTTTTGACCAGTTAACGATAGCATTCCAATTTATTTTATTCTGACAACCGATACCCATGATATTCCTGATATCAAAAGTTTCATTGTAATAGAAGGATAAAAAAGATTAAAAAATTTACGTTACATTTCCACTTCAATATTATTATAATATTCTGACAACAATTGCAATGCCACGATTACCGTTGAACACTTTAAAAGTGTATCAAAAGTGTAAGTGTATCTATTGTAATGTGAATGTAACTTACATAACGGGGTAGAGGGGGTGGCCTATGGGGCTCTCTTGCACCGGGAAGGGTGGGACGTCGTCCTCGCTTTCGTAATTATTCCTCTTGCTCTGATATTCTGGAAAACACTTTCGTTTTAGTATAGGGGACGTGAGGCATATGTTTTAAACGGAGTTAGATTTAGATTTTTTTTTTTTATTAGATTGAAGAATTGAATTGGTATGAATATCGGTATTGTTAATTATAATGGTATTAATTTCGAACTCTCACACTGTGAGTTCGAGGTCCGAATCTATTAGGCACATTAATCTTTTGTGTATGTCAGAAATTATTTATCATTTGCTTTATTCAATCAGTATTCATTGAGTTATTTTAGATGAAAGAAGACAACCACATTCCACGCGATGGTAACTGGCCACTGTCTGATTAACACCAGATAAGATCTCTCTTAACAGTGGTTTAGCATAGACACGTGGCTATTCCACAGGACTGATTTGGAACGCCTGGAAGAGAACACACAAGTTACACCATCGTACCAACATACCTTTGATAACCCGTCTGACATTCCGCGTGGCCTCCCTCGGGAAGTCGGCGAGGAGCATCTCGACCGTCTTCCCCTTGCCGTCGATGGTGTTCAGCTCAGCACCCTTGGACAGGAGCAAGCGGACCACGGAGGC
>DWMA01000169.1:0-13480 GCA_018252035.1 Urbanus sp. 3 SS-2014
AAATTAACCAGCGAAGTAGCATTCTTACTTACTAGAAATTTCGGGTATTCGTACCGTAATATGAACGCGAACTATTAGTTTTTTAAAAAAAAAATTTTCTTAAAATTTAGTACTTGTGTTCACGTAATAAGATTTTACATACCTAGTAAGTAGGTATAAGGTCGGGTATTACCCTATACGTTACTGGGATTCCTCGCACATATACCTACTCGTCGAACGAAAACATAAACTAATTTCAATCATAATTTTGATTACTTATGTAACGAAACTTGTATGTAGTAACAATGTTTATTTTCTCTCATCTCTTTTTTAGTAAATAAAAACTGTGTTATGATTGTTTAAAGACGGGGGAGGTATAATACCTGATTTTAAAACTTAAAAATACTTTGAAAAAACAATATTAATTTATGCATAATATATGCTACTGATAATAAACTCCGGTATATAAACATTATCTAAATTATATTTTCTTCATATCTAAAGTAAAATGTAAGTTGATGTTATCAATTTTATCTACATTGCCATTTCAGTTACGTTCATAAATTAATATTTATATAGAAATACTAACTTAATGTGATGTATAAACTACGTACATAATATATTATGTTAAAATATGATTTTTCATTAGTAGGCAGATAATGTTTTCTACATCTATTAATAAAACTTGCCTAATAAATAATACTAGACTAGTCAAATATATGCAGGTATAGTTGCAACAAAATTTATAAAAAAAAGGAAAACAAAATTTATATGTCACTTATATCTATTAAGAAAAGAAAGTGAAAGTGAAAAATAATAGTAGCTAACCCTCAATCGGTTAAATCATTAAGTTGCCAACTGTAAACAGGTATGATGAAATAGTACCTAACTTATTAACGCTCGAAATTTCCACGAATTTTATAACCAAATTAAAATTTAAGTTGCTCCTACCAAAAAAACCGGCAAATATGATTTTTAATATAGGTGTAAAATAAATATAGTCTTGGATAAACGTGTGAGTGTCGACTGCCCATAATTCACTCATATCATAATTAGGTAGGTACTATATGTATATATTTATTTATAGGAGCGTTGATCTCTACCAATGCCACAAACTATAGGCGTATATTTTACTAAGACACGTTAATTTTAGTTTTTTTTTAAATACGATGAAAAAGGTTAATATGCGTTAGTATGCAATGAATATTCAGTCAGAATTCAGTAAGTTTAGTTGTAAGGAGACTTCTGAGAGTTCCAACAAGATTTGCCCAACATTTATCTTATATGCTTTCCTATTCCTCTGAGCTAAGGTAACTATTTCTAGAACTAGCGATAGTTCATGTCGATTGATGGCGTCGCTGCCTGTGGTCGCCGCCGCCGAACCGCTCGTGAGGTACCTTCCGAAATTGCCTCACGTGTCAAACATTTCTAGTGTTATTACACGGAATTCCCACGGAAGAACATCACCTACCCACAATATTTTATTTTTAAGACACGAGAATGTAGACGATCTATGAGATAATCTCCATTCACGACAAGAAAGAATAAAATTATAGGACACAGCAAGTCTTAAAAATTCACTCAAATGCTGAGTAGCCGAAACCGACGCTGCAGTAGATGCACCAAATATGTAGCGCAGGAACCCGGTTAGTGGCGATTGGTAAATATGTTTGTACCTAGAATTGTTTAAACGCCAATGATAAAAAATCTATCGAATCCTTAAACTGTTCTACTTAAACTAATATAATAATGGCCGTTAAAATAATTAAGCAAATGGTATGTTAAAATGTTACCTTAGCATTTCCATGTATGCGATATCACAGTAATTATTACCGTCGCTGCGTTGCTTATGTACACAAGTGTTAATTGACACGCTTAATTAAAAATGAATGGCCGAACGTGCAAATAAACCACATATTTGTTATTATCGAATGTTTATTAGCAGCAAGGTCGAAAAGAGATGACTTTATAGTTTATTCACCGATACGAAACCGCGGCGACTGATGCAGTTACATAGGTAAATGATAAAAGTAATAGATGAAATATGTAATACAATACTTTAACAAGGAATATTTTGTGAATAGATTGAAGTATAACTTCTAGTAAATGAGCACGCAAACTGTAAATTACGAATGAAATCGGAACCTTCGTTCGTCCATTGCGTTAAATAAAATTCAAATTGGATGTAGAACGTCCGTTTAACCGATTTAACGCATCCTCGCCCGCTACAGTACAGTCGCTCAACTAAACGTTATTTAATTACAAAAACTATGATCTATTTTATTATACGGATAACATAATGGTCATTATCAAAAAGCAATAACAATCATTAACTGTAATATAGAACATCACAAGATTACAAGTCCAATAAAACTGCCCCAGAGGCCGATGTTAAATCGTATTTTCAACTAATTGCGCGATCGGAACGAACCAATAACAATAGCGATTAAATAATATTTTTTCCGCGAGCGTACCACAAATACGCACACGTTTATTGTTAATACAAACAAGATATGGAGGTGTCGACGCTAATGCCGGCGATAAGCTATCAGTGGATGGATCGTTA
The DNA here is from genome assembly GCA_018252035.1 of Urbanus sp. 3 SS-2014. Lineage (NCBI taxonomy): Eukaryota > Metazoa > Arthropoda > Insecta > Lepidoptera > Hesperiidae > Urbanus > Urbanus sp. 3 SS-2014. The sequence goes on from DWMA01000169.1 coordinate 2,546, forward strand.
CGCCCCGGCCACTATCACCACGCGGCGACCAGTCGCCCGCCAATATAACTGCGTACAGTATATTTTACATTAGAATGTAATGCAGTACATCTACTCGCAGTACATCTACTATAGGTACTCTATCCAATTTCGAAGTTTAATAAGGTTTGTAATATTTTAACGCATTTTCCGTGAACATCTTTAGGTATTTTAAATTTAAATTATTTTCGTGAACCACGTAACTATGAAAACTTTTTAAAACTAATGTGACAAATAAGTAATTTTAATGTCAATATATAACATAATATACAGTTATATTAATGCCGATTTTTACCCATAATATCGCCTACCCAGTGTTACCGTACGGTTGGTATGTTTAAATACGTTAGTACCTATTTTGAAGAATAATACTCTTTGTCTGCCCCGGCACGCTACGTAAAAATAAAAAGGTCAAAATGTTGAATTTAACTCTTCATTAAAATTGACGAATTTGCGTACAAGTACCTTGATATAGGTAATTTTAATTATAAGGATAATTTAACGTTTCGAGCTCAAATCTGCGATAAGACGTACAATTGTCGATTAAGACGTATTGTAGTTTACTTCCCACAATACAATGTAAGTACATATATAAGTATAGTACCACAGAAAACATTGCGAAGGGTATTGTTTCATACCTCAGCAAATAACACGCGAGCTCGTCTCCTTTGATTTTGTCGAAAATGTGATACCGAGTGTTTCTGAGATACACGTATACTAGCTGATTCCCCTGGTTTCATCTGCGTTAAAAAAGTTAAAAAAATGTAAATATAGGTAATATTCCGCTGTTCCGATATGGCGGCTAATGCTTTTTTTTCAAATTTAAAGGAGCCATGTCACGTCTTAGACCTTTAGCTATCTTCCAGTGAAAGTCCCGTCAAAATCGGTAAAACCGTTTAGAAGATTACCTCAGCCAAACGGACTGGTATCATGAATTGAATTATGGTATCATAATTCAAACTAGTTCAGAGCGCATACAGTTGACAATAGTACGTTAAAACGTTAGAAAGTTATGGCAATTGTGGTGCTTCAGGCGAATTATAGTTCTGATAACATCAGTATATTTTAGTTCCCATGCACCACGAAGTATAGAGTTACTGCAATTCGGCATAAGGTATTGTTACAGACCGGTGTCCCTCACGTAGGCAATTCTTAACGACACCAAATTCCACGTACTTGACGGTAAGTTTGCGTACTTTACAAGCTAAAAAAGTGTACTTCTAAATAATGCTTGTGTCGTCAGGGGAATATTGACTTTCGCAGATATAATAAAACACAAATCCAAATAATTATGATTTATCTATTTACACAGAGATCAATAAATGATTTCCATACTATGAAGAATGCGTGTTACAATTAAACTGGTTATACCTGTGGCGACAGATAACTGTGATAGACTAGATTACACCGTTTCACAATTTTTACATAGAAACCAAAGATTTTATACGACAACCTAAGTTTTTTTTCCAGGACATAATTATATTTTAACATTAACGTCAAAGCAAATATCTTTTACATTTTGTACAAAGAAAATATACATTTTTTTTTACGAGTTATAAATATTTCTTTAAAATATTGCCTGTCATTAGGTACCTGTAGTTTGTGTTGTTACTATCAATAAATCATTAATTTTCCTACGTGTATATATTAATATTTAACAAAATTGCGTCAAATGACTATCCATTAATTAATATGTTCGAATGACGTACGTAAGTAGATATTAACTTATAACTCCTCGCGGTAAGTCAAAAGTACAATCAAAGTCAAAGGTCAAGTAACTAACTGTGAATTGGGGAATTTCGGCACCAGAACAGAAATTATAAAACTGTGTAACTTCGTTTCCAGAATTCTTACACTATTAATAATTCTTCTTTAGATTTTTCCCTATTATAATTTACATTAAAAAAAATGTCATCAGCAGTTTATTGGCGCCATCTGCTTCAAGATCCGTTTAAATGATAACAACTCCATCTATTGGTAGAGCAATGGTATCGTAGTCTAACAAGTTATTTCTAGAGATGATTGTTTTTAAAATAAAAAAAAATAGATACATAAGGTAACTATTGTATCTTTTTATATTTACTCATAATTAGATAGAACTATGTGTAGCGGGGGTACCTAAGGAGACAAACTACTAAATATTCTATCACCATAACTAAAATTTTAAGTGAACAAAATATATTAACAAACTTTACTGTACTTACCGTTTCCGAAAGAAAAACGGTATATTTCTCTAGTATCTACAGTGAATTTCAATATTTACCGTAATGCGACTGAATGAGACACAATCAACTATCTGTTGTTAGGATGTACTATTTAACATGGGCACTATAATATAACCGTCCCAGTTCGATATCCTCTCGGACTATAAATTATATCGAAAATAACAGTTAATATTATAATTTACAGTAATATAACTAAAGAGAAATGATAGTATGTAGTATGAATTTTACTACGATAGTAGAAAGTGTGTATTAAAATTCCATATACGTAAAATTACTATTACGAACTTAGCCTAACGACAAAACTCAGGATTAAGAGTCTCAATCGATAATTGAAACTTGGCGCGAGTAATTATCAACGTAGCAGTCATAGACAAAATGGCGACAGGCTTTCGTCGCTCAATGAGGTAAATACGACTTAAACGAAGTTAGTGCATAACTTTTACATTTGGGGGAGACAGACTTGGACGCAATGTCCAATGGACTCAAAGAGCCTATAAAAACCTGGATTGATTATACAGAGTGTCCCAAAAGTTGCACGACAAACTTAAATAGACCTTATTTTGTCACGGATTCTTAATATCTTTTAACCATATTACAATAGGATATGATAGATCAACTATCTAATAGCATTTTAGAGAAAAAAAAAACAATACCTCACCTTATTTGTACATGCAGCTAAGAAAAAACGATGAAAAAGGCAGAATTTTGAAAAACACTGAATATTTCAAAAACGGTGACACTTTTACTGAGGTGTTTTTTTTTTGTCAGAGAGGTCAGCCCTCTCTATGTCCTCCCCAAGTTTGTAGTGCAACTTTTGGGACACTCTGTATAATAATTATCAAACATGTTGCTAAATGTGGAAGAAGTATTTACTCTTAATTTTTATATGCATAATAATATTTCTGTTTGGCTGAAATTTATTTAATTTCGCATTCTCATTCAAGACCAATTAACAGAGCGTATGATCTTATTTCAGTTTGATATTATAAATATGTATTACATTATTATAAGTATTACATCTGTGACCTTTTATATGACTGTAAAAGAATTTGTCTCTTGACTCATTAAGAAAGAGACTTATATGATGTAATAGTAAATTAAAATATTTTATACCAAACATCTGTACTTATTTAACAAAAAAATACTTTGTAATGGGTATTGACGACAAGAAACTGTAAAAATATTAAATAAGTATGTAAATATAATTGTGATAAGATTACAGAATAAGATATGCCAAAATCAAACACAATGTATTAATATTTGTCCAAGGTATCAAGTCATACGTAATTATAATATTAATTTGTTGAAGGTCTCACTTTTGTCTGAAGCTGGAAACGAAAATATTTGTTAGTACATAATTTGATTTTATAGTCAAGTGGAGATTTTTTCACATATCATTCGTAAGGGGAATATATAGGGGTTGAAATTTTGTATAATTTGAGAGTAGGTACGTAGTGGCGGGCAACAGCCATTGTTTTACAAAAAAAATCATCCTTTAAAAACACAGTTAAAAGAAGCTTTGAAAGAAAACAAAAAAAAAAGATTGTATTTTTTAATGTGTGTTATGTAATTGACGCATTTATAATATATTAAGGCAATATGAAAATTGAAACATTCCGGTTTAATAATACCTAACCGTTATAATTCGCAATTAATATTGTGGTTCTACATATAGGCATGACTTTTCCTTAAAGATAGAGAACTATGACACGAGAAACGTGTCACTAAAATAATATCATATAAAAATAAATATATAAGGATAATTTATTGTGCATTACCAGTTCTTGGAATACACGCGCTTATCAAGGCGCTATGGTAATTAAACATTTTGTTATCAAAACATATACATACATATTTATTACCTATATTACGTATTTGTGCCGAGAAACTGGCACGTTGTTATTTGAGCAGTCGTAATAAATATAAATTCAAATTCAATTAAATTTGTTCGTGTAACTACGTTTTTGTTGTTGTTGTAACGTTGTGAAAGGTGTTGAACGACGTAAGTGTAAATCGCCCTATATTTTTTGTTTGATTTGGCTCTGTTGAATGAAGCTCGGGACTAATGATGGAGTTTAAGAGAATTTACTTAGTTCAACAGATCTTTACAGTCTCATTAGACTTTTAAGAAACGAGTTAATCGTAAGATTAAGAGACTTCAACTTTCTCTTTAGTCTTATGGCTCAAGACTTAAAGACACAAAAGTATAGTCAAGTCGTGAAACAGTAGGTAATTAAAATGAGTCGAGTCTATTTAATAGGACTTAATACACTGACTCTCGTCACTACACGTGGGTAAGGCCTGCGTAAATTTACTATAATACATTGTGTTTAGTTTCAACAACCATGTGGTCGGAGGACACCTGACTCTAAATGAAACTGGAGCTGAAGATGTGACTCAGATGAAATTAAGGTTATACATAACTACTAACCTGATATCACCTAAGGTTGTCCTTTAACTCGGGTGTTAAAAATTCCCTCTGTACAATTATTCACGTATAAAAAAGAACAATTAAACAATGTTAAAGAAAATTGACATAAATATTCGTATCTACGCATACATATATGTGTACAACTAAAATATTAAAAAAAACACACAATGGCCAGTTAAAAGAATACCAAACGCATTATACACGAGCGCATAGCGTTGCTTAAAGGTGAATTATTCGAATAATAAAATTAGAATTAGATACGTAGAATTCATATATATAATTTTAATCAAATTAGTGTGAAGCGTGACTTTGTGTGAATTTTAGTCTCAATGGAATATATCGAAGGTTTTGAATATGCATAGGTGATTTACAATAACAATGCAGTAGATACGTAAGAACTGGAGTATTCATTAGTGTAAATTATAAGCTACGCGTAGCAGTTTTAACCTTTAAACGTCGGTCATAGGTATAAGCGTTCTTCATTTTTTTCAAGATATTCAACTAATATACTAATATATGCAAATATACAACTAATATATGCAAATACTTGATTTCTATGTCCATATGTCTTGTCTAAATATATATTTTGTTGATAATTATTAAATAAAAAGTGGAATATATTTATCCTACATCGCGTAATGCCTATCAAGACAGTAGGTACATGAAATATTTTTTAACAAATAACTCGTATAAAAAACTATATTTATATTATTTTCTAAGATACATTTTATAAAGTTTTTTAAGTTTAATATACTTGCTACTTGGTCATATTTTGTCATAATATAACTTATTTTTAAAAAGTACTACGGATGAAAATCAGTCAGAACTTAGACCATTAGCATCTATTAACAGTACGCTTGTGTCAGTAATGTCATACGCATGTCACCAGTAACATAACGGAAGCATTTCATATTAGCTGCGCCTTCATAACCACAACAACCGTTAAATACACTTGGGAGTAGTTGGGAGCAATAAGCTAAACCCATTAATTCACAGAGTAATTTTTTTGTGAATACGGCATAATAATATCAGTTTTATGGTTCCGTGTATGAAGGGAAATTATATAAAATATATACGTACAAAAATATATACGTAGATAGGCAATATTTGTATTGAATAATGAGATATTAGTAAAAACCAAGCAACCGTAAAGTTAATACAACAGTATTATAAACATATTAAGCATAAAGATCAGAATGTCGATGTCTTCGGAAAGTGCTAATCATAAAGTAAATTGGTGACGTCGTTCAAGGTATTGACATATTACATTATATTGTTATTTAGATTTCGATTAGCTTGGAGGCTCTTTAAAGATCATTGACCAATTCATCATTCAGAGGTCATTTTAAAAATGTTTTTTTTAAATTTTACTACAAAAAATCATATTTTGCCTCAACGTAGCGAGTTAATTGATATCTAGTATACATATATACAAGTGAATAAAATTGAAGTACGCGAGTATAAACATCTCAGTAAATAATACGAAGCTTGTGATATACAGCACAAATATTGAAAACGTAATCAGCGCGAGATAAAATGTATTATTAATAACTCGACCTGCGCGTAACAAAACATGACAATTATTATTGTGCAATTCAACAATTCAATATGTGAATTTTCAATTTCTTAATACGTAGGTAAATATATGTATATTGATATACAATATATTTACATTCTAGCGGAGATGATTAAAGAAAACTTAAGAGTGGTGTTTTTTTTTGTTAGTAGGAATAACTTTTTTTCCAAAAAAAATATTTAATAAAAAAGTGTCTGTTTCCCCATCCATATAATATTTGTATATTGTATATAATATATTTTATTTAATTTACCATAGTTCCAAGTTACTTCTTTAATTTTTTTGACGGAAAAACGTTTCGACGGTTAGTTACCTTCAACGTATACAAGGTACGATACGAAGATGACGGTTTTAACGAATTTATAATATGAATATGATTTTATCGTGAAACAATGTAACAAAATCTTTAAAAAAATAACCTACCTGCATACTTGACACAGTAATTATCATACACGTTTTTTTTTCATAAACTAGCGTTTGCCCGCTGCTTCGCACGCTTCTTTACTATACAATGGGTATTATAATATGTACACATAAACCTTCCTCTTAAATCACTCTATCTATTTAAAAAAACCGCATCAAAATCTGTAGCGGAAACCGACTTAGTTTTATACTATGTAGTGATAGTGATAAAATTACTAATATGGTTTGATGAAATGAATGTATGATACAATTTATAGCGCATTAAATGTTTTAAAAGGCGTCTATTCCTTATTAACGTTTCAAAAATAACGTTTAACTAAAAAAATCTAGATACCCGAAGTTAGTCAAAACTCCTAAAAAATTTGAAAAAACTTACAATCACACCGAATGCGTGCGATTCGTAAATATTAATTCAAGTTACATAATTATAAAATATATAAATTAAATAATAATAACTTATGACTCTACGATTATGATAATTATCAGCTGTGACCGCGAAAGTTTAGAAAACAAACCGGGTAACGGGTTACGATTAAGTAGCTGACAGAGTTAATCTAGTGGTGGTTGCAGCGGTTTCGGTGGTTAGATTCCAATTTACAAAACATACATATAAACACATAAACAAACTTATTAGTTTGACACTATTGTGTCTGTTGATGATTTTTTGATTATAACATTGTACACATGTCATATTCACGACAAAAACTTCAAAAAATGTTTTTATATTCGTCAGTTCAACGTTTAACTTTGCCAGTAAGTGAAAATCATTGGTCAAACTAAATCGATTTTGTACAGAATTTCACGCTAAAGAAAGTCTACTCCATAAGGATGTCCAGCAAGGGTTGCATTTCGTATTCGTATATTTTCTTGCTTTATATAAAAGTAAAAATAAAAGTAACCACAGTAGGATTTGCACCAGTGTCGTGGGCGCCATGGACACAGGAAGACGAAGACACAAACACCCAGACCCAGAAAATAAATCTAAGTTCATCGTTCAGATATCTATCTGGCCGGGGATCGAACCGGGACCAATTACGCGCCAATCCTGTATGTTGACTGCTCCGCTACGGAGGTCGTAAAAAAAGTAAAAAAACAATATAGCTAAAAATATACATTTTCTTGTAATAACGTTATTACCAATGAATAACGAACCCCTTAAAAGGAACTTAATAACCAAGAATTAGTAAAAATATTAGATGGAACTTTTACATTTGGCCATTAAGAGACAATGTTGCAAAATCAATTGGATGTAATTATTAAAATACAATTTGTATAGGTAAACTCCGGTGACATTTGAACAAGGACTGATCAACCGATAGTGCGGTGTCGTGAAGCGATTAAATAAATAACAGTTCATTATCGGACCAATGTCGTTGCAACTGAGTTTAATTTACATAGGTACGTAACTATCGTAACATATCGATTGGTGCATATCTTTATGATTTTTTTTATGTAGGTACGTAATAATGTACTCTGATGAACGTGACAAGTATTTTTAACCGACTTCCCAAAGGAAGAGAGGTTATCTATTCGTCGTGTATAATTTTTTTTTTCTAGTTACACCTATCTGCAATTATGTGCGGATTGGTAGGCAACAAAAAATACTATTGAAATATGTGAGAACCATTAAAAATATAGTCTTTCCAAAATATCTTGTTTACCTACTTGTAGCCAGTGCGCTAAACTATAAACAAAAGAAATAACGAATAAAGAAAGATTTATAGTATTGAAATTGACATTTCATTATTTAGAGGTAAGTACGTTTTATGTAATTATACAGTGTAGATGGAGAATCATGTAGAACTTTTACTAATGACAAACTTTCTGATACTCAAATATAATCGAGTAGGTAAAGAGCTTCATCACGTCCACCGTGATATTTGCGTCTATTCAATTTTAAATGTCTAAAACGAAAACCAATGGCTTTATCAAGCGTGTAATGTAATGTTCCCTTATCAGGATCGTAAAAAAAATCTTATGTTCATATACGGAAATCGATACTGGCAATTGAAAAAATATGTAAAGAAATAAATTGAACGAATCGAGAAGCATCGATCTGCGGTAATCGTATGCGATATTCGTACGATAAATATAAATAACAAAATATTTAACACTACACACTGTTTTAAAATCCAACCATAAAGTGGTATAAAATTATAATTAAAACAGTCGAGTAAAAAAGAAAGGCTAACTTTATGTCAAATAAGCAAGATGGCCAATTATTATCAAATATAACTCAGTAGGTACAAAATCGTCTTGACTTGGCTCGGTATCAATAAATTTCAACAACAGGCATACGTATCCCTAGTGACTAGCAAGTATAACTAAACGAAGTAAAAAGTAATAGCTAACTATATACCTACCACACATCTACTACTTGTGCCACTACATATTCTACTTATCGATACGAAGTTAGGTACTAGTTACGTGAAATTATCTACACAGTGCCATGAAAACGTTGAATTGAACGTTAATGAAGTGTGTAAATTGAAAGACATAGGTAGACTATGGGTGAATCAACACTAATATAATCTGTTATGTTAATCCAATAATATACCATTTATCAATATCAATTTAAAAACTAAACGTACTTGTATACTAGTAACTCCATATAATGGACGGGATTGAAACATTGAAAAAGGAGATAAAATAAAACGTTCACAGTAAAAAAAACGAAAAAAACGGTTTAACATGCACACTGGGCACAAATTTGGATACTTTCAATCCCTGACTAATTTCACTCATTTGTATACCAACGGAAATATGAACGTACAATAGACATTATTAATAAATAAGTCGCGCACAATTACGCTCAGTAATGACAAAATATTTGTGTAAAAAAAAAAACAATAAAAGCAAAAACTTCGCACACTCGGTTTTGTTAATGTGTGCCCGAACACATTGGCCGAAAAACTCAAAAGACCAAATTACATGGTACACCGAACAATGCAAAAACGTCACCAAAGTGATTTGGCTATACCTGCGTGCAATACTTGTACGAAGATCCACCGGACATTGACCGAGTTCCATATAAGTTCCATACCAAAGCATTCGTCATACTCGCAATATTTGGTATACCTACTCTCTGGAGCTGCTGCTACGAACAATGGCCTTGTTTGAGTGTTGTGTAAACAAGCCGGTGCTCAATGGACCGTTCGCAAAACACCGGCGACATACGCTTTAAATGTGAACAGGTGAATATAACTTTCATTTCGTTAATATACATAGGCCTCTACACGCGGCGACAGTTACGCCACCTGCCAGTATAATATTGCCTTTAAACAATGGAAAAAGATCTACGAATTTATTTGATAAATTAATTTAAAGTCTGAAGTGTACATACTCAAGCACAATAAATTTTGTAATCTGTGTTCTCAATCTACTCAAAGCAAAAACGTGGTTTTATTGCGCCAGCTCCTTTGCTGTACCAACTTTTTTTATATGAGGGGTGTAAATCTATGTTTAAGTTTGGAAAACGTGGAAAAGCGGAGAACAATAGGTACCTATAATACGTGTTAACTTATCCGCACGAACATACATCTGTGATCAACAACAGGATTCTATGCTATCTGGATTCAATAAGACATCTAAAGTTTGCAGTGATCTCATTTTTTGCTTCAATTGCTGAAAATATATCATAATTTCTATTCTAATATTGTTTAACTATCAAATTACCATAAAAGTGTTTGTTAGTACTACAATTTGTTATTAATTATCCTGTTTATATTTATAACCCCTTTATGTGCAATATGACGGCAAACTTGCGAATTCATAGTTATGTTACATGAGCATTCGTAATCACGTTTCTATATAAAATAGTTTAACGACTTTATTTTATTACATACTACACCAATATCTAACCACAATTTAGTATCAAAATGTATGTATTCATACGCCAATATAAGTAACTCCTAAATCACATCTCAGTGGCATTTCCCCGCAGATATTTGAGCCAATTAAACAATTGTCCATTAGGTTCGGACAAGGTCCTCTGGTGTCACCACTTCCTCTATTAGTGTAATACATCCAGTTGGTAACATAGGTACGTGCGTTGGTCACAAGGACCGACCTAATTTATTTCTGGTTGATAACTACAAGACCAGATATAATACAGGTATTAGCTATTAAATTAGCTTGATACAAATCAACACTGATGATGTAACTTTTTTAAAGAAAACTAACAAAAATACATACATGCCTTTTCTAATCGCTTAGGTACCTATTCACTCAGGTAATTTAAAGCAGTCATTATCGTTTTCCAC
>DWMA01000170.1:0-13470 GCA_018252035.1 Urbanus sp. 3 SS-2014
GAGAGACCCGTGCCCAGCAGTGGGACAATAACGGGTTGACGACGACTTTTGCTCTACGAGTATTCTTATTAATTCTTATATTTGCAGTTGTCTCTTTCATATAAAATTTTGTTTATAAATAAGGATGACATTTTATTTTTTTTAAAACGCGAGTGAAACCGCGGTCACTGCTAGTTATCTATAAACCTTCCTCTTGAATCACTTTGTCTATTATAATAAAACCGCATCAAGATCCTTTGCGTAGTTTTAATTATCTAAGCATACATAGGGACAGACGGCGGAAAGCGACTTTTTATACTATGTTAAGATACTGATTATATTTTTAACTCAAAAGCATAAAGAACGTAGGTACGTATTGTATTATAGTAAATGGTTTTTAAGGATGGTTCTAAATGAAGCTGACGTAAATCCAGTAACTGAATACAGCTGTACATTTGCCAAAACCAGGGCTGTCTTTGTACATTAGTCTTAGCTTCAATGTAGTTATTTTAAACTGAGTTTTCTTAACGAGTGAAAACAGTCAAACGAGAGGGTAGGTAGGTACGTGAAAATTCGTTCATATTTTGATTATTTAAAACTATAAATTTTACTGCTACAGATGTTAGGAATTCGGCGAAGATTTTGTTTGATAATTTGGCTCTTTTTTGAGTCTTAATAACACATTTGTGATGGACAATGGTTTAATGGACTCTATTTCTCAAAAAAGTACCTACACTACATTAATTAAGTGATTTAACAAACTTCTATGTTCTTTTTCAAGGCGCTGTGTTGGTGGGACAAGAAAATTTCTAAATTTGATTCCCGGCTAGTCAATTTTCAATAATGATTCAGGTTGAATTTTGACCTTGTATCTTTGAAAATCAATAGGTATTTACTTGTATAAAGTTGTGTAGACAATATTTAAAAACACGAATAACAATAATAACAAGTAACAACCCTGGTAGGCAAACATTAGTGGAAACTTTACGACTGAAAACACTAAGAATAAGATATGCTTGGCAGTGAATTAGCCACGCTGTTGAGTTCGACAATCACCTAATTCTAATTTTAGTCACTAAATTCTGATAATGATCAATTTTTGCCGATCGGGACACATTAAGGTACTAAATGGCTAGCTATTTACTCGAAAGTGAACATTCTAGTTAAGTAATTAATTTGCTAAAATTCTTGTTGCTACAGATCCTAAAATAATAAAGTGGTGGTGGAATTTGGATTACATTTCACAGACTTTATATTATGATGAAAGAATATAAATAAACCTTTTCTTTTTAAACTTTACGAGTACATCTTTTATAAATACAATTATAGTCAAATTTTCCCAATAATAATTTAAAGAACATAAAATCACATTATTCAATTTAATTTCACATTATTCTAGAATTTTACGAAAAATTACTATGTAACCATCTAATCGCACAGATTCGTTGCGAAAATTGTCATAATTTCTACATGTCCCATATTTCAAGCGACAAACCGCTTCACACAAAAACCTCTGAATTTATGCACCTCGGGAACACGAGTCATAAGGTACGTAATCTCATCGTGCAATAATTTGCATGCGGTGGGAATTAACAAAAACTCTCATAATGAAGAGTTCGTTGCACATTTTAACTAGAAAACTGTAAAGTAATAAGATTAAATTATAAGATCCTTACAAAAATATTTTAAGAATTTCGTTTCGAGTTTTTTTTATATTCGTGTAAGATTCAATTACCTAGTAAAAGAATATGAACTCCATCTGGTGAACTTCTTTAACCAAATACGTATCCGTATCCGTTAATCCGAGGGTTTCAGGTATCCAAAGCTGTTATTACTCATTTCTTACGACTTGGAATGTTTGTCTCATACCAAATCCGTGTTTGGCACCAAGAACACCTGCATGTTGCCACCGACTAACTATTATAGAGTCAATTTAACATGATGAATATGATGCTTCGGTTTTGAGTGAAATTTGTTGATAATGCATGAATGGTGGTGCATATTTTATTTCGCGTACGCATGTATCTTACGTAGGAGGATGATGGTATAGGCTTTTTGCGTAATAGTTTTTATCCTAAAATTAGAGCGAATATTTTCGTGAAGTAACCCTAAACACTAACTGCATAAAAGAATAGTTATAGCCAAAAATTCCCGGAAAATATTCCCCATTATAAAACTCATTATTCAAACTTGATTTTACCCGTTAAGTTTGGTGCTCGGAAATTTTGACACGCTGCATGAACTCTCGCACAATAATTTAGATTGAAACGTTCGCACGTTAATTGAAATTCCATCGTTGTACCCCGCATCATCCGCAAGCTAGATCAATAATTTAGATACCGGTATATTACCAAATTACCATAGAGTTATTATACCTAGACAAGGGGCAGCCAGACTAAAATGTGTCCATCGAAAATAAGAGAAAGCAAATGAGGCTACCTAAACTAACAAAGTGATTAGACAAAGATAAATACATGTTTGTCATCTTCTTTCTTTTTTTATTATTTGTTGGACACACGCACTGATAGGCCAGTCTATGGCTCTCCTACTCTAAGTATGTAATAACTCTATGTATATTACACACCCTTTATTACATCACCCCTACGCTTCATTATGATTGGACTTGACAGTAAATGCGTTAATGAACAATTATTTTCAAGAGGATTGTTACCAGTTGGCGGTGGCTCTGCCGCTGACACTAAACTCAATATTCGTCGCCTTAATTTAGAACCAATTTGTTTGTTAGTTAACGTTCTAAGTGGGTAACTTACGTGCTACATTTTTGTTTCAACGAATTAAATATAGTGGGTGTACATTAAACAATATATAAATGAATCACGTGACAAATTTGTCTTATTTTATCTTTTATCTATCTAAAATATGTGATATCTACGAAATTAATACTTTAATGTAGGCTGTCATGGCTTAGATAAATGAAACGAAGGTGGTACGGTTTCATCACAGGATCTCTCCAACTATAATTTATTCTGTTCTTTTTTCAACAATTTGTAGAACAAAAGTAAAATAGTTTCTGTAAATACTTGTTTTTAATACCTACGAGCATAACTTTAATTTCAATTGAGCTTAGTATCGATAAATATATTAAGTTTATTAGCAATGCTTTCTTAAAATATATTCAAATAAACTGTCATAAAATATCAACTCTTACAAAACGGAGGATAAATAATTATGAATATGGAGAACATGCAAATAAAATCACAAGTATTGCATGTTTGAGTCACCAAAGGCCACATAGTACGGATTTAGACGATCCAAATATTTCCTCGGACGACGCACTTTCTTCGCAAGCAAGGGCGTAAGGGCTTGCAAAAAAAACGTATACCTATACGACTGTTTGAAAGTCAATGCTATGAATAAATATACACTTCAATTTTAATGAGGTTTCATAGTATACCTTTATAAAGACCAGTAGCATACAGAAATTAGGTACTACTGATAGAAAATTTGCGTATACCAATATCGTCGCATGTGATTTAAACGAAATGGCGCAGGTTACCATCAAATCAAAATATTTTATAGATCGGCAACATGAGTAAAAATACACGCTAATCCGTTTTCCCAGCCGTTATTGGTTATTGGTTTGATTAATTATGATTTCTAGTGATCTCGTCACAATGCTTGAAATTCGACCATAATGAAACAAGATAAAAATTAAATTGATACACACAAATTAAAAAACTTTTATCTGCATTTTTGTCTGTGCATTAGAAAGATACCAATAATAGAGAAAATAAGGTTTAATTCGACTAAACTGCGTTTAAAAGAATAAACACTTTTTTAACATCTGGTATAGGTCACCATTGTGAGTTTTACATTGTCAATATCAATAATTAATATACTCTATTTTTTCCGTTTAATTTAATATATTGCACGTATTAATAGATTTATTACTTATTTACGCCATTCAGAGTTAAGTTTCAGAAGTTGTTCTAGTAAATAATATTATTAATATTATCTAATTCATTACGTGTTGATGGTAGATGGTAGAGCTCTTCGTGTTTCGACGAACGCGGCGGAGTTCTAATTTAGTCTACAGTTGTAGCAACGCATCTGTTATCGGCTCCAGGTATAACTAATATCCTATTTTACAAATATCCACGAGTTGCAGTGGTCACTTATTGTCAGCTAAAATGAATCATCGGTTACGTTGAAGGTTAAAAAGACTCAATTGTTTTACATTTTTATTAGACGTATAGACGTAATGTGTACCTTTGTTGAGATCAATATTTGCGATGCATTTGTCATCTCAAAATATGTTTTCAATAATTGTCCGTATATGTTTCAAGAATCATTAATTTTATTCATAATATAATACCTATCACAGACATGTTTATTTGCGATAAGAAATTCTAATCACTTCGGAATAAACACTACTGCATTATTAATCTTGCTATCTATATCTACTTGTTGGCTACTTTCGTCATAATTATGATAGGAATAATCTGTAACCTTACAAAAGAAAATAATATTTCATTGTACAACAAATTAATATAACAATTTGTAATTATTATGTTTACAGGTATTCATGGAAAAACCATAAAAGAGTAACAGACTAATGCAAATGAGTTTATTTTTAAAATAATCACAGATGAATTAAATTCTGAAGTGACACATCCATAGTTCATTAATTTCATTGGTTTGTAAATGTGAAACGGTGCAACAATGTCTAAAAATAATTAATTCTTCGAAATAAAATTCTTACGAGTTGACATTAAACTTTATTGACGTAAATAACACATTGCGGTAATAAATAGATGACGTTTGTGTTCCATAATACTGTTTTCATAGATTACTATGATAGGTAGCGCTCGCAGAAATTTTAATACAATTATGATCCTAAAATTAATGATGAACGAATTTACACGTATGACATGGTTTTATGTCATTCAGTAAATGGAATGAAAGATAGTGTTTAATACAAGATGTGTAGTTTAAATGCATAAGTAGTGTAATAAAAATTGTCTTCAATAGTCAAGGTTTAGAACATTTTAAATACTTACAACATAATAAATTATTCCAATTACTTAATCTACGATTTACTTAAATTAAAAACACATGTCTTCAAACTTACCTCTTTATTTAATGTTTGCCTCGTCTTGATTTAATATGTTTTCGTGTACTTCTAAGGACTAGAATTTATTTAATTTAATAAGTATTAGCAGATCCACACACATGCAGTCACAACACAATATATTATTCATAGTACACTTAAAATTAGTAAAATGTTTGCTTACTACCACATTCATATTGCATAGTTAGTATGTATTTCGTAGTAAACGCCACATAAATTTGCCAACAGCCAACACTAAAATGATCACTGCACAAAAAACCACAACATGCGCAGGTTCTCTCCCGGGTTCCGACTCACCATTGCGGCTGTCTTCTTGTCCTTTAGTCCTCGCTGTAAAATTAACGAACTCTTGCAAATGACTGGGTAATTTAGTAACGTCCTTTTCTTCGCCAGCCTGAATGACTTTTATTTTATGTTCTATCACTTTTGGTTCTCTATAAACGTCGTTATTTAATTCCTTTTCATCTTCTGTCTCAGGATCTTCTATTCCTAACTTATGCCACCTCTCTCTAGCTCTACATATAAATTCTTTCTCAATACGGTTATTCACTTTAGATTCAAGGTCATCTAACTTTGGCATGCTTTTAGACATACTTTTGAAGCTTGATGAAGCTGGAGTATGTGTGATTTTTATAAATTTTTGTTGTCTTCTCTGTTCTCGTTCAGCCATTTGTGTTACGTATTCTGAATACATTTTTTCACGAAGCAATTCCTCCTGACTTTTACTGAAAACTGAAGATAACTTTCCTTTATCTTCTTTACGGGTCTTTATTTCGGAAAATATATGATCTTTTCTTAATGTTTTTGTACTATTTGCATCATATGAAGTATCATGTGTTCTGTCCGAAATAAGAGGAGCTCTCGGACCTGTTTTTTCAGGAAAGTTTATTTTCTGTTGTTCAAGTCTACGAATTTCTTCCTCTACTTCTTTTTCTTTTTGTCGAATATACTCCATCTGTTGGTCACACAAGTCTTTAGGCAATGATGGCCTTCTAGGATAATCTCCTTGCATATATGCATCTCTCGTGTCAGAGTAATATCTATGCATATTCTGTATAGAAGAAATATCTTTTTCAATCTCTTTATTCAAGTTACCGGTGGAATAATGAAAGAGTTTCTTTTCACTACGTATTGAACGAAATGAATTGTCAGTAAAATCAGAACTCTCGTCACTTTCATAAAACGATGATGAAAATTTTCTAGGTCTAGGTGGTGGAATTGGTTTAAAAGATTTCGAAAATTTCGTCGAATTACTCATAGTACTGTTGACTTCAGAATAATCTTTACTATCAAGGTGATTCAATTTTGGCAGTGACTCCAAACTTTTGTAAATATTTTTCTGATTTGATGATATAACGTTATTTGTTACTGATGGATCACGAATTAAAGCAAGTAAACGACTTCCTGTTTGCGATTTAAATGGAACAATTGGAGTAGTGTCAATATTTTCGTTTAGCTTTTCATTATAACCTCTACGGTCTACAAATTTCTTATGTGTATCTATAAGTTGACTAGCATCTTCTTTTCTTATTACTGTATTAGTCTTTTCCATTAACATTTTTTGAGATGGTGATAAACATACATATACAGGTTCAGTTGAGGACGGTAGGGCGGTCCAATGCTGATCATCTTGAGATTTTATTAACGACGACTTCCGAGGCAGTACCGGTGGAGGAGCATGATCCGAATTTCTGGTTGATAAAGTTACTTTTTCTATATTAGAAATATCAGGCAAAGGGAAGTAAGGCATCTTGGTTTGATTCTTTACGTTGTTAGGTTTTTCAATTATTTTTTCCCTTAATAACTCCGATGCGCCTTTTGATTCTAATGCAAGTATGCTCATATTTTGTAAACGCTCTGACACATGTGCTAGTTCTTCTAATATCTTGCTACCGAAGGGAAATGAAGCAATTTTTTTCACACACAGATCCTTCAGATTCAATGGATCTTTTCTATTATTACTTTCTTTGTTTTTGTTTGATGTAGAATCTCCTGTAATAGATTGAAATACCTCTTTAACATGACTCGTAATATCTGTGGTGTGGGAATCTTCTTTATTATTTTCAATTATAGTAGAGGTATCTTCATGCATGTTAGACACATCATTGAGGGAAGAATAGTTAGGATTGTATTTAGCTGTACATTGAGATGAGCAAACACTACTAGAAGAGTCTTGTCGAGTGTAAGTATCTTTATGGTTATCTGATGTTGATTCTGAATCTGATGTAACTTCTTTGATAAGATTATTTATAGCGTCATTTAATTCGCATTTTAATACTTTGATTTCCAAATCATATGTATTTTTGTCTTTTTTGGAAATATCATTATCATTAGTTTTTATGTCCAATTTCATGTCTTCTTCATCAGTTTCAATATTAAATGCTTGTTTTGGATTTATATCCGGTTCGGTAGCAAGTTTAGTGGAAATATCTTTTACAATTAAGTTAGTAGTAATATTATCCGTAGTAAGTACTACAATTTCATGTGGATGTTGGACCGAATTTACCGTACTTTCTTGCGATTTATGTTCGTTATTCACTGTTTTTACTTCGTCGGGTATCTTAATCGATTCATCTTTATCATGGCTACTTTGGACTTCTTTTAATTTCTGTTTGTCTTTAGAAAGAAATGTATTAGTGAGGAATTTTTCAGTATCAGTAACTTCTATAGTTGGCGTGATAATACGGATAGACGCATCACTAACTTCATTCTCAATGTCATCGCCTACATCATATAATGAACTTGTACTACTTGATGTATCAGTTAAATATACGACTTCAGCACCAGTAATTTTTTCAACAGTTTTTAGTGACCAATCACCTCTTGCTTCACTTACATCTGGCTCTTTTAATTTTGCATCAACTAAAATACACTGTTGTGGAATAACTTTACGAGTTTGGGTATTACTTGGAACGCTTGGCTTAAATGCAGTTATTGATTTTTTTTCAAACACTTCGTCTTCTAGATCATCATTATCACTTTTCTTGTCACTTAAATACGAATGGCGACGTGATGTTGTTGATGAATCACCACTACCTTCTTCGTCAATCACGTCTAAGCCTCTGGAAATATTACCACGTTGAAAGAACATTTCTTCAGCTAGACCTTTCTTTCGTAATCTATACTTGATTTCCCTATTAATAATTTCTTCGATCTCTGTTCTTATCTGAGAAGAATTTAAGTTAGATGGTGACGTTGCTAAATCAAGACTTTGTAAGTAGCATCTAAGGGATTTTTCTTGTTCTGCACTTAAAGATTTTGTCTGTGCACATTGAGCAATTTCAAGAGGTATTGTTGTCACTGAAAAAGCTTCACAAGAAAGATCTCTTGATTGAGTTATTTCATGCAATTCATCCGTTTTTTCCCATTCTACGTCTGATTCAGCATCAGTTATTATGACATTACTGTTATCTATTATAGCTAAACTTTTATCACTTTCTGACTGTAAATTAATGTCATCAGTAATTTCAACAATAACTGGAAATTCATCATTATCGACACTTTTACTTTTCATGCCATTATTTAATTTTGAAGGACTCTTTTTCTTCACATCTGGAGTTTCAACTACGTACGAAGTAGGTTTCTCATCTGAAACTTCCAAAACTACTACGTCTGTTGTTTTAGGCACACTAAGAAATTCTTGATTATCAGATTTTAAGTCACTTTCTATTTCTAATTCTGAGGGTTGCACATCAATTAATATATTATCGGAAATATGTTCACTAATATCAGCTTTTTCTACCAAGAAATCTTCTGTTTTTGATTCACTCTCATTAATTAACTCATTCTGATTAGTTTCACAACCATCATCAATATTTTCATCCTGGCATTCACCGGAATTAATGCTTGATGTGTCGTTGACGTCGCTACTTTTATTTGCATTATTTCTGTTATTATTTTTGTTTTTCTTCTTATTCTTATTATTTTTACGTCTTTTTGGTTTGTCCGGCATATTAGCTTATCACTTCACTGTTATCACTGATATCACGTAATCATAGGCACAAAACACAAATGTTCAATCAGTCACGATTCTACACTTCCCGCGGTACCGGTAACTAACGCGTAGGAGTTGCGGTTTCGACGAGCCGTTACGTATACGCGTCAATGCTAGGGATATCGTGTCGTCTACGTAGATCACGCAAGGGCTTACAGTACGTAGAGCATTTAGTTCGGGTTCGAGGTTAACTAATTTCTTTTTCGCGAGCGGTCGCCGGCTGCGGCAGTCGTGTGCCCGCGCAGCGATTTACTAATAATTATAAATGGGTTGAAGTACACGAGCGCGCGCTGTGGACTTTATTTTTACGCAGAGACGTGTACGCGAGTGGTGCGCGCGCGACGCTCGCTTCTCGACCACGAGGGGAGTCCGCGTCACCGGCCGAACTACACAAACACACGCCGTCTGTATTATCAGCAGACGCGATATAAATCGTTTATTGCTAATTAATATTGCACACGCACAGCTTTATCCATTTTAGGGATGAATAACGGAGAGGAACTTCGAATCACAATGGCCCGTGAAACGTATTAGGAACGGAACGGGACGCAAACAACATTCTAATTAAACTTTGCCGAGAATAAGCCCTGATAATAGACTGTGGCAAAGTTTTTAGAATAAAGATCTAGATGTTTCTATAAAATTATAGTATGCAAAATACATTTATGTAGTTATACATAACATTCCACTATAAAATGGCAAAACATATTTTAAAGCACGCTAAACAATATTTTGTGGTACTATTTTAATAAATACTGCTTAGGTAGCCAAAAAATACGTTGAACATTATTTATAATAAAGCATTCAAAATTGCAGTTATGATAGGTATTGTTTAACGATACGTTTGTATATTAGGCTTGATTTTAATTTAGATTTTGTCTACATTATTAAATAAATATCTACCAAATAATCTTGAAATAGAAATAATAATAACGATATTTTAAACCATTTCAAATGAAGTTATGCAAACAAGATAAAACATAAATAACGCGTTATCAGTTGATGACTTTGTAAGATAAATAACAAGGTTCTTCTAAACACATGAAAGTACTACATTTCATTTGTATTTAGAAGTACAACAATTTTACCTAAAACTGAGAAAGAGCAGCAAACTACTTTTTTGCTGTTCCTATTTAAAAGTTGTATATAAAATGAGAAACTTTCAAGGAAACCTTTTGAATAACATTTATTTCGTGTTTTTGAGTAAACTTCAGTGACTTTTAATACTACTTTATATATTTGAAATATACAAAATTACTAGTTATTGTTCAAGTGAGGTCTTATAGTGAATAAAAAAATAAAGAAACCGGAGGTAAGATTATCTATCTATATTGACATAGATACAAAATATACCTAAGCTTAGTTCTATCTATCATCATGAGCATTGTCAATATATTAAGTCTATTTTAAAAACTGACGTACATGCACCAAAAATGTGCAATTGGCAAATACGAACATTGCAAATAATATTTGAACATCCTGCCATATGATTGAAACTGTGTGTAGGAAGCGATATAAAGTTTATAACGAGAGCTGGCGGGCTAAAAGTAGACTAAATAGCCCCTATGTATCTAGACTTGCAGGTCATCTAGGCTGATTGACCACTTCCACTGCCGCAACGGTTCGTGCATGTAGGATGTTACTGTAGGTAGTAACAAGATCTCTATGTTGTATAAAACTAGACTACTGTTTATACTGAAAAAATATTCAGATATAGTCAGTATTTTTTGTTATTTAACACAGCAACAACTATTTCCGACGTGAAAGAATTCTTAAGTTTCAGTGCAAGGATGTGAATGCCGGCTGACATGTTATGAGACAAAACAGAAAGATCTACCGAATTCACAATAGTCAGCGTTCTAAGGAATACTTGACCTTGTGTCTACGTCGTTTTCCTCCTACAAACAATTACAAGAATTGGGTTTCCACAACGTGACTGGCTATGTCCTTGTCCTCTACAGTAGTTTACTTTCGTTTTTACCGCTCACGTGCATCATATGGAATTTACTTCCGAGATATTGGCATATGTTAAAAAAGATATCCATATATATATTTTTAATTTTCTGAGAAATATTTTGAGGTTCAAAATATATTTTTTATGTATGCTGATAAAAACTTCTCCCTATCATAAATATCTTTTCAATTAACCATAATTACCATATTACAAGAAATACAATAAATAGATACGAAATATTTCATAGTTATATACAATTTAACTCAAAATATAGTTCACCGACAACATACCTCTTTGTAACAAACGTATGCATTGCAAAAGGCGTTATTTTTCCTTCGCGAACCGCTAATGAGTAGGTAGGAACGGTCACGAGTAAATGTTTCCATTTCATAAAGCCACGTCACGAATGACTGCATAGTAAATTCAAATCGTCACTGATCCAAATTGTATCAATATAAACCCGTTCGTCGAATCAAATGTAGGTCAAGCAGGCAGTCTTAAAAAAACTCTGGACTACTGGCATTATTTCTGTTACATATGCTTTATTTGCAGATTGCAGACTAGCTTATCCCCGCGGTTTCACCCGCGTTTAAAAAGTAACAAAGAATACATATTTAAACATAAATGTCTTCCCGCTCTCCCGCGACGGCGCGTGCATGCGCGTTGAGCGCGCGCTTATGGATTTTTCAAAAATTTAAGTACCTAGTCTATGTTACGCCTTAGACCTTTAGCTATCTTTCAGTGAAAGTCCCGTCAAAATCGGTCGAGCCGTTTAGAAGATTACCTCAGCCAAACAGACAGACAGACAAAAAATAATAATTGCATTTTCGTTATAGGTATCGTGTATATTTACATATGCATTGAGTAAAACTTGTTATTTTGAAATCACAAACAGACACTTCAATTTTATTTATTTGTGTCGACGAGCTCAAACCCGCTATTTCATCTTTTAGTAGAATGGATTGTTTTTTTAATGAAATAAGGTCCAATTGTTAAATCAATATATATGAATTCCATTCAGCAGTTTTGGTGCTAACTGAAACACACAGACAGGGAGTTACAATCGTATTATATACCTATAGCTACAGGTTCAGCTTATCGATATAAAAGTGATCATTAAAGTAAGGTTAATAAATCCTTTAACGGATCTTATAATTTTCCCGTTGCTCTACTTATTTGCAAACTCAATCAAGCGACAACGATTACGTTAATATAACTGTTTACAACATAATAATAAAACTTTTGTGTGAAAATAAATGATTGCCAAATTAAAACAACTTAATTGCTAACCGTATTTGCCTCACTCGATCGATCAAAATCTATATGTATATCTTGTAGCTATAAGAAATTATGTAGCTTTTTATGATGAAAAAGCTTCTTTTATTAATTTCTTATTAATAATAATGAATTTTACAAAATTTTACAATAAAAATACTTTAACTATTATTTATTTTATTTATTTAAAATATAGGTAGGTACTTATTAAATCTTAAAGAAACAAGTAAGAGTGGTATAAACTAAGGATAAAATAATGAGTCCAGATCACTTCCTATTGGGAAAGTCTCGAGAAGTCTCGTGAAGTGGCTGCATTTAAAAGCTTATGGAACTTTTATATCTCAATAGCACTGGTCATAGGTTTACAAGGGAGAACCGAATAGCAACAAATCTCTGACGACTGAGTCGTGAGGCTTCGTGAGTATCTACTTTATTGTTATGAGTACTTTAAGCCTATATAAGCGAGGTCGAGATGCGTCAGTCTCTCAAAGGCCTATCAAATACATACGAGTAGATAATTCCGAATCAATATTGTAGAAATGTTTACTGTTATTGGTTTGCAACAGATGATAAAATACTGATTTCTCGAAAGCTGCGTAATTTAACGAATAGGACAATAACAATAGTTCTTCCAATATCTATTGCTTAAATATGATACGTATGTCAGCGAATTTTCCATTTGTTACTAACATATGCACTTAAAACTTAGGTTAAATAATACTAGGTATACATATATGACCACTGAAGCTGTGCTGAATAAAGATATAAAAATGTATAAAAACTGTAGCAATACTCTGCAATCAGTTCCGTTGCACTCATCCTAACACCATTACTTAGTACCAGTAGTAAATCGGTTGTGCTTCGTTAAACTAACATATTCCATCTAACGAATCCACGTTCTATTAATAGATTGACAGGTAGTTCAGTATAGAACTAAATTTACTACATAAGGCTTGCGACATAGCAATGTTGACCTGAGATCGCTGTTGCAATCAGTTCCGACTTATCTTGCCGCCAACGATCGTCGGCCATGGCAAATCTATTTTGCTTCGTTAAACCTACATTTTGCATCTAGTGAGTCATAAAGTAAAGTATAAATAATGCATTTTTTTAATTAAGGTAGCCTACGTTACGCCTAAGGCCGTCAGCTATCTTCCAGTGAAAGTCCCGTCAAAA
>DWMA01000171.1:0-13465 GCA_018252035.1 Urbanus sp. 3 SS-2014
ACCGTTAGGGGATTCCCCGCGCGCCGACAAAAAAGTCTTAACGAGTCATTGTGTAATGAAGATACTTGTAGTAATAACAATAAGGTAGGCGCTATGCCAGTTATTAAATTCCAAAATTTTTCAATTGTAAACTGTCACGCATAAATTTATTTACATTCATGATACAATTGTTATTTTCCTTTACAGAACGTTATTTAAAATACACCAGCTTTTATTTATCAATATCGTGTATTTTAACACAATTAAATTGATGCCACTATTGCTAACGAATGGGATGCGAGATAAGAGTTCAATTGTACTGGACAGTTAGCCTTTATTGTTTTAGCTTTGACTGACCGTTTTTATAAATGACTGAATTTTAAAGCACTTTCTGTGTTGTGTTCTGAAGGGAATATGGGATATTGAAATTTGTTTAACTATATCGACTATTCATTTTATTCTATTATTTTGGTCTATTTATTTTCCTTTCCTTAGTTTTAAATGATATTAACTGTGTTTCACTATCACTACATAGTATAAATCAAAGTCGTAGTGTGCTTAGATCTTTATACGCAACGGATTTTGATGTGGTATTTTTAATACATAGATAGAGTGATTCAAGAGGAAGGCTTATATGTAATTTAAGGCGTGCAGAGCCGCTGGAAAAGCTAGTAAACAATAAAAATAGGCTAAAAGATGCCTAACTTACTTGTAGCGTTAAGAGATGTGACAGAATGCACAACCTTGTGGATGCACATCACGGTTATGAACATTTGTCCCAATAGTGATAGTAATAAGTATAGACATTTCCATGATGACCACACAAATCTAGAAATGGAAACAACAAATAAACAATTGAAAAATAATAACAAATTAAATGCATGCAGAAAACTTTCAAAATCAATCCAGTACCTTGAAAATAATATTAAATCATATGTGAAAAGAAAATAGACCATTACTGGACCACTGTTTTGTTTTATTCCAAATCAATCCAGCGGTCAATCCGCTAAGATCATTTTTGTCACATCCAGCACTTTATTTTCTTTCATCATTGCTAACCTTACTTTGCTCCTTATGTATATGCGAGTCGCATTCCTCTTTATATTCATTATTCTGATTATAAAACGAATAATCATGTACTCACCTTACGTCAGAAGCCTTATTACTGAACACGCCATTCACAGGGATCAAAGAAAACGTCTGGCCTATAATCAGAGTTGCTCGTAATGAAGCTTGGAAGGTAGCTGGATCCTTCGCTGGCTTCACTACTGTTGTGTGTACCTTGTTCTCTGGAAGTAATCATATTTGAATGTTAAAGTTAAATCAAAATATAGCAAAATTTACTGTGTTCTTTAAGTTTAATTTAAATTGATAGAAGGAAGGAAGGAAGAGAATCGAAGGAAGTAAACGAACGACGGTAAACTATTTTCTAAGTGGTCACTGTAGTCAAAGTGTATCATCGATTCTTACATACCAATTTGATTCCAGTACCAATGCATTTCTTGCAATGTTTGTTTGTAACAAAACATTGTTATCCCTTTTCCATTCTTCCAATAAATACACCATCACATTATCCGTATAGTTTTGGTAAAAGGCGAATATTTTATTTTATTAATTTATACTGTTTATATGGATACTTACTTTTAACAGGAATCCAGCAGCTCATATTATCCCTCTTTTGTCCCATCTCTTTATTCCTCACTATTTGTATTACCGTGAAATCTGTGCGCTTCACCACAAACATTGGTGAGTGGTGGACTAGACTAACTTGTTAATGTAGCAGTCTTTAGAGTTCCGCAGGAGAATTCAATGATACTGAAAAGAGAAAAATTTGAAAATATTTACTTTTCTTAGCTGAAATCTAAAACTATACCTAATATAGATTAGAATCCAACCAGAATAAAAGAAACGCAAAGTATTACACAATTTTCAATATTAACTGATCAATGAATTAGTCGTGCCCGTGTCAAGCGCGTACTGGTTTCGTTTACTCTAGAGCTTGTGATCGTAAATTCTGTTTGGGAAAGGTTAGAAAAGCTATACCAACTTATGCTGTTATACTATTCCGACGGCCAACATTAAGACTTAATCCATAGCCAGATACAACTAAATAATGATATTTATTAGATATATTTCTATTCCACCTATTTTTCTGTACTTGTCTTTCTAAGTATTTCAAATACAAATACAACCGTGGCGCTTTTAACATGATAGAGTCTATATTTGAGGCAAAAAATTCCAAAGAATTATATATTTTTTATTAAATCTAAAGCAGCAGTATCAATGTAGACATAATGTCTAGAATGTCCTTAATTGTAGGATAATTATTTCGTGATATTGTGCAACAATACTTTGTCTCTTTATCTCCTCAAAATAAATGTGTATATTATCAGTAAGCGTAGTAAATATAGCCTTATTATAAGATACTCTTTCTTAGTATTAATCTATTCAAACATCACTTTTAGATTTTAAGTAAGTAGAGAGCTTCATAATCAGCAACTGTATCTACATCTTTAAATTTTTGTCGAATAATCGAAAGTTCCTACAACCAACGTTTATCCTTAACTTTTTGTAGTTCCTAAAATCCTCTACATAATTCCTCTGTATCTTTCTCTCCAAATGACCTTCTTTTAATAGTAGTAACTATATCTATTTATCTCTATTAAAATACACTTGGACTTAGCGTTATTTTAATCAAACCACAATTTTTGTAAGCTTCTTATTCTACAACCGTATGTAATATTGTATGCTGCTTTGGCACTTCTATCAAAAATTGCAATCTTCCCACTGTATCCAGGGAACAGTAATTCCAAATAAACACTGAACTAAAATCACAGACTATCAATCAAAACTAAAGTTTTCGTCATAACATTTACCCGTATCGAAACGCTTCGTCAAAATATTTACTCGACAAACATACGGAACACCTTACGTTGGTAAATAAATAAATTTCGAAGAACAAGAATCGAAAACACTATAATAACAAGGAAGGAAGCAGTCATTTAACTGTCCCGACACTGTTCTGTTGAAAGAACGTAGGTGTTTAAAGATTTTTGTACTTTACGATCACGACTGAAGTAGGAACGATTTTTTTATATAATGGAAGTAGCAAGCCTGTAGCTCGTCTGATAGTAAATCAACACTGCGGACTATGGACAACCGTAACCAAGGCCAGATAAGATCCCAGTCCTACCTGAAGTCGGCCGCTGATCACTACCCCAGAGTACTAAGGTTGTCAGGACGCTTTAAAACATTTATTTATATAAGTTTTTATTTATTTTGATTACCTTGGTAGGTACTTTCTTTCTTTCCTTCAGTTGTATTTGGTATTTGTGTACGATTTGAGATTACTGACTTAACCTTTACAAAGACACATTTAAACTTATTTCGCCCTTTTGTTTTCTAGAACGCCTCACAATTCACAATTTTCACTGTTTGGGAATAAATATGTGAAAAAAATATCACGACAACCACGGTAGTACGTAACAGTAGGATCACAGACATGTAACATGTTTGTGAGTAGGATTAAATATGCAGTATTAAGTACACAGACATGTATTCTAATACATGGATGTGTACTTAATCAAAGAGATTAAGTACTTTTACTATTATAAAATCGTATCACGGGCGTTAGTTCTAAAAGTCGTATGTTTCAGTCGTAATAAAGTTTATGTCGCGTGAGGTACCACGATAATAGTTCGTGTCCTCAGAATTGGAATCAGATTTGATCAACTATTGATTTTTCCATTGACACTTAACCGTACACTGCTTTGTAGTCATTTATTTAAATAATCATGTTGATATTTCGGTAATAGCGGAAAGGATTTGAATGCTTTAGTCTAGTTTAACTGTTTGAATAATTGATTACTGGTTTAACTATTTGATTAATTGATTATTGAAGTAGGAAATGGATAGATTTTTATGATAAACTAAAGTACTACTCGGACATTAATTTATCATTAATCTACTATTTATCTTGAGTCACAAAAATGATTTTCAGGCATCTAACAGGTTGATTAATGGAGGAACGGAACGAAATACCATGAGATGATCTCAAACGATAATAAAAATCGTTATTATCTAATTTTTAGTACAAAATTCTTTAAGATATTTTAAAGCGGAATTTAGAAGAGATAATATATA
Source organism: Urbanus sp. 3 SS-2014 (assembly GCA_018252035.1). Classification (NCBI taxonomy): domain Eukaryota; kingdom Metazoa; phylum Arthropoda; class Insecta; order Lepidoptera; family Hesperiidae; genus Urbanus; species Urbanus sp. 3 SS-2014. The sequence continues at coordinate 4,123 of DWMA01000171.1, forward strand.
TTATTGAGGATTATGGACAGCTAGAGGTTAGAGTTTAGACCGTTAAGAGGTAAGAGGTAATGTGCTGAATTAGTCAAAAAATATTAATAATTTTAGACTAATATTATCGCGGATATATTTAAATTGGGAAATAAATTACATTAAAATACAGATCGCATTTTTTTTTCACACAAAAAATTGGTATATTTCTCTATAATGTATCTGTAAATAGATTTACAGTAAATTATTTATTTCATACAAATATAAATGTAATGTAAATTATTTATTTATCGATATAAAAATTTTAAAATGCTTGGCACTAAATCCTAGTGGCATGGAGATCGAGCAGCGTTCTCGTATCGTTCACTTTTACGCTGCAATAAACTATTTCCCAACTCCAGGAAATATCAAATGTTCGTCGTAAAATTTTTATACCGAATGCTACGTCTGATATGCTGGTATAAAATAAAACGGTACATAAGTGGTCTGTGTGATAGTAATTTTGATAGATTTTTAACTTGGCTTCTTTTTAATAAATGATTAGCTTGATTAGCTGAGTGAAGACAGAAGATAGATGGATGAAGATAGATCCTAAGATGGCGGATCAATTATTTTTTAATAGGGGTATTTAAACTAGGGGTCACTACGAGTATTCTGAATCACGCTATCGAAGATTTCTCAATACCCTGCATATATACAAGCTCCGAACAGAGACTGTCGGAGCACGGCCGCTCCCAGGCATGATCACCTAGCCTGGCGAGAGATCTCCCTTTGCCAAATACGTAAATCACGCAAGCACACACACAAGCATAGCCAATACAATAGACATAATTATTACTTCACTGCGAAAGATGTGGCTCCCTTATTCGCAGATTGCGGGGCAGTAGCAACAGCATCCTGAAGATGATAGATAGCAGAATAGACTGCAAATACATGAGTCATTGCTGTGCCATTTCTAATGGAATGGCATAGCAATGATTCCCAGTGATTAGATAATAAGTTTATATTAAGTACTAACATAGGATAAGTCTATAATGTAATACAAACACTTATGAGTCCTTGTAGCTCGAAATAAAAGATTTAATATTATTATTATTATTACTGATAAACCACATAACTAAAACGACTATTCATAATACATTGACAGACACGGTAAAAAGTAGTCTTATACTTTTACACACATAATATTTATATCCGATAGTAAAATTGCTTACGAAATGCGTTGTAAAATATGTTTTCTGAATATTTTTACAGTTTTCTGTCACAATTTTTTGGCGTGTCATGCTAATTCTTCAGAATTACCTAATATACGAAGAAGACATGTTATACCCCTGCATGATTTGCACACAAAAAGCAACAGCAACAATCTGAGCAACAATTTGAACAACAATTACCGAAGAACTAGGAGTGCACCTGAGCGTCTTTATCACACACGATATAAGGTAAGAATTGTACCGACGACATCATGTCTTTATTAACATTTTTAAAATGGTTTTTATTTAATCTTTTTATTTCTTTATTGATGAACATACTTTAGTAAAGTGATAAAACAAATATCGAAGACCGGGAAGTTATAACCGCGACACTGACGAAGATATTATAATTGCTAGCGTTTTGGTTGAAGATGTAGTAGCCGGCAAAATAACATATTCAATCTAGTTCTGCTAGGTCAAAGTGTAACAACTTTAAATCATTTTATTTTCGCAGACGTCAGGCGAAAATTTAAGATACAGAAGAAAATATCAAATGAGTAAACCACGATGGCTGATGATAGAAAACGATGAATACAATGGAGTAAGAGTAGAAAATTATTAAACAAAATCTTTAAAAAAATAACGAGTCTTTATTAATGGTGATAAAATTCGATTAACTATCACATCCACTGTTTCAAATAATAGTTCATTTTATAGTGAAATAAAATGTAAATAGTGAGAAAAAATAATTCGTGAAATTACAATTTTGTATGAATTTTAAAAACATAATAGTTATTATTAAGATAATTTCCATTCATCAACTAATTCATGTCCATAGCTGGACGTACCCTTTCACTATTGAGAGATTGCTAAAAGTTACCGCGCGTAGCATACGTGTTTGACCGCAGTGGGTAAAGTGGCTAAGATGTTACTCAGAAGAAAGCTTCTGACTCTCCTTCTAGATTTTGTTCTTCCTCCTTCCTCCATCCTTCTATCCTTCTAGATCCTTAAGCAACTAACAACTTTAACTTCTTACGACATCATAAAAAGAGAGTCAGTAGTTCAATACCGACACGAAACTACAAATATAACTTAAACTAACCTAAATCTTATGTAGGTTACAGAAGAACTGAAGACTAAGAGCTTCAATGAGTTTTAACTTATTTTATCTTCATCGCATAATTTAATTAGGAGATTCGCGAACTGAAAGATTTTGAAACTAACTTTATCCGCAAGCGGGAAGTTACTTAATTATTAGAGAAGCTGTGAAGTTCGACCGTTGAAATAAATGCCTAGATGGATACTCAGACCCAAAGAAATTACTCCCAATATTATTATTTTTTATAATATAGAAATTTCAAAAAATAATCCGATGATGACATTCATCAACCGTTTGAAGTCTACCATTGGACATAACCCTTCTCTAATGGGACTTTTTGCCGATAGTCTGGCATGCGTTTTGACAATCGCATTAGGTGTAAATGGTACACAGAACTCTACTATACTTCTCCTGGATTTTGTGCTTTCCTTGTAAACCTACTCGCTTGAGCATTTTGTGAATAAAGTTCTCGATAAATCTAAGTCCTTTCTGAGAAGAAACCTGTCCAATTTAAACAGGTATGGTTTGTAGCTGCTATATTTAGATACAAGTAACTCAACTTGAGTTACAAATTTGACATTCAGATGGATCCAGAGATACTGTTAATCCTCGAAGACGCCACTAACGACGTTCGGGATCTCTCGATAATTCAAAATTGAAACCATTTCTTAATTAGATAACTTCTGTCTCCGTCCCGAATGTTTGCAAACTTGTGTCTGCTACCGGAGTTTGTATGTCGCTGACTTTGAATAGGTTGGGTTTTGAAGCCGTAAGTAAAATTAGTTATGTATGATATCTACATATCATCGACTTGTACTTGATTGTGTACGATAACGAAAAACTCTTTAACTAAAATACTTAAAAATATCAAATAAATAGGTGGTAGAACCTTCTGTGGTTGAACTAGAAGCAGCAACGCACAACCTTTATTTGCACGATAAAATCAGTATTAACACGCAGTTGAGTTCTGTTTTGAAGTGTGCGGCGAGAGTGTTACTTATCCGAGGCATTCCAACTTAGTCCTCAGAGAAAGCAATGGATCTGTAGTCGATTTTAGGTAGAATTACAATTTTATCTAGGGTTAAACAAGGGTCCATGAGCAGCCGTGTCCAATTACCATCAGGTGAACTACATGCCCCTTTGCTGCTTCAGAATATATAAAAAAGAAATTCATAGAATAATTTAGTATGATGATCAAAATAGGCTTACCTAGGCGTCGCAGGCCGACGCAATGACTCCATAATTGTCGCATTGTTGTTTATAAATGATCAAAATAATCCTATATGATCTATAATGGAAACATGATGGCATGCTCTCATAATTAACGCTTACGATTGAATGCCATGCCATTCTATCGATTGTTATCAATTCACGCAAAACTATAATTGTTGGCTACGTATAAACTTATCTATTGATTATTTAGAAACTAATTACTGCTATAGTAATAGATAAAAAAGAAAGGGAAAATTTTATTGCGTTTTATTGTTTTCTAAAATGCTTCATGTCGTAAAGGTGGCAAACGAAGATACAGGTTACTAGATGATAAGTGGCTACTGGCGCCCATGGACATCTGTAATCAACCCCAAATAAGAAGACTCCTAGTTGAGACCGGCGACATATCCGTCGCTATCCCTGATAATTTAGTTATTAATACACCTTTCATTACAGATTAACGTTCAAAGATCAGATAAAAGATATTCACGGCTTTATTCTAGGCTCTATATGAAATTTCTTAGTCATTTTTAAATAGGTTTATAATTTAATTAATCCAGAAAAATAATAACATTTTCAATGTATTTGTTACAGTCCTCAGTCATAAAAACTGGAGTTTTCCCTGAAATAATTCCATTCTAAGTTTGAATTGAATGATACTTTTAATTTCATTTATCACAAGGAATTCACGAATACGTTAAATTAGACAAATTGTCGCGGACCGCCCTCTGATAAATTGTTATCTCAGTTTTTCCTAAGCTTTTTACCACAGAACTACCATTACTTAGACATGTCCTGCTAAGTATAGCTTCAGAAATTGTGTAAGAAATATCATGGTATCTTTATGGAAAAAACCGTTAAAAGAGTTTCTATGTGCGTAATGCAATTTTATTTACTAAATTTATTGAGCTGAAGCAGAGTAGATATCAATTTGCTTATCCTATTGTGCCACGTTTCCAAACTAACCCGTTAAGCATAAACTTAGTTTTGTCTACTACAACTGAAATGTTACCAGGTTATCCTGATATTGCGACAAGTATTGTTAGTACTGAGCATAGATTTTAATTCGATTGTTACAGTTATTGTTGCAGCGAGAAATTGCCTCAAAGCTAGTCGGTATATTTAAGCTAATTTATCGACATTTATAACCGATTAAATAAAATATAGAAATAATAAAAATTACATTACATAATTTAATGTTCTCGCTTCCTAGTGGAACAAAAATGGTGCAGGAATTACAAAACTAACTATAAATGAACAAAAAGTACTTCATGTTATACGTTTATACCCTCCTCCTTTTTTGAAGTCAGTTAAACGCTTCTTCATGCCATTTCTATTTGCATTCCGTTCTTTGTTTTCAACAAACGCTCTAATGAAAAAATGCCAACGCAGCTCAAACAAACTTTTTCATTGTTAATGAGGCAAGAGAATAATCTATTTGCTGTTTAATTAATTATTAAATTGTATTCCTGTAGACTAAAATATAATTTGATACAAAACTTTTGATAAAGTCAAATGAAGTGCCTTATTATTATGATGATGAAATTTCGCTTACACGTTTTTGGTTATTCCTTTTTATTTTACCAAAAAATACAATTAAGCAATCAATTAATAGAACATACTTTATTTTATTTATTTATATTAATTTTTATTTATATTTAAATTTATATTTATTTTAGTTTTGTTTTTCATTGTAAGTACAACTTATTTTATATCATATCAAAATTGTGCGTCAGACAAAAATAAATTTGTCTTATTTTACCTAATGACTTCTTTTGGCAACTATACTTGTAGAGCAAGTATTTGTTCATTTACCAGCTGCTAAAATCTTGCCAAAATATCACGAGATCCAAAGTGTTTCGGATCCATTAGACAGAAACGTTCACTTAAAAGTAGGTATTCGACGATTTATGTAATTTGAATCATTGAGTCGTAGTATTCTGTTGAATACCAACACGAAAATTTGAATACATCACTATCTGGAATACTTCAAGACGATTTCAATTACAAGTTACGAGAGATGTATTCGTGTTTTGAAAACAATTATTTTAAAAGTCCAATCTTTTTCAGTGTAAAAGTGTAAATCGATGAATCGATGATGCACACACTAAAAAGCATGACTCATTGTCACGTTGTGGTGACGTTTCCTATATTTGCGTCAACTTCAGGACTATGTACTGAAATAACGTTTATATAAATTGATTTAAATTATTTTTTAATTTTTTGTGGCTAGGAAGTCGGGTTTGTTTTTTGTTAAAAATAATTATATGATGGAAGTAGCAAACGAGAATGCAGTCCATCTGATGGTAAATGGCTATTGCCGTCCGTATTTGTAATCAACCCCAGATAAGATCGCAGTCCTTCCTGATGTCGGTCACATATGCGTTGCTATCTACCCCTAAGGTATTAAGTTGAAAAATCCAATAAGTATGTCTCCCTTAACACACCCTTAAATCCACAATATGGCAGCGCCGAACACTGCTGTTATGAAGCAGAAATATGTAGGCGTGGCGGTGGTGCCGCCGGAATCTAACCACAAAGAAAGAAAGAAACCACGTTCTACCACCTTTATAATTAGCTATTTTCTAGATTCACACAGACTTAGTGTTGGCGCCAATGTTGGATCCAACGCGGAGAGCCAACAATGTCACAGCACCTTGTATGAATTGTGTGCAATAAAATATAATGGCGCAAACATATCGGCACCGAAATGGCATGTGTTGTTTCAAACATTTAGCTTTTTTTACTTTTTGCACGAACTGTAGGTAATTAAAATGAAATGGATAGTTTTGGTGCAGTTTTTGTTTATTTATGGGAATGGATTGGGAATTTTTGGACGTATATGCTCTATGCATATTGTCGTCTATGGGTAGTATAAGTAGATGTGCTAAAAACGTATAGTCTGATAACCATTTTGAATTTAAGAAAATCAGTGGAAAAAAATATAAAAAATTGCCACTGGCGTTCACCCATCTAAGAATTGACGGTGCGGTTTTGGACATAGTTATGTGTGTTACATAGTTACAATTATTATTATTACATTACCATCTATGGAAATGTTACAATGCAACTAATGCAAATAATAGTCATTTATTTATTTACATAAACCGATATGTATCATAACATATTCCATATAAATCGGACATAATTATCGCACGTTTGCAACCCGATGCTTGTCATTACGAAAGTGTAGAATTCCATAATCGGAACCGATGTTATCTATTACGGTTGCGTGAGTAATCTCCGGTAGGTCTAATGTGGCCATACGGTTCGTTTTAGGAGAGACAGTCCCGTTTTTTGTCCTGTTGTTTCCAGAAAAGTGTAAAAAATCTCTGTCGCTTAAAGAAATCAAGCTTAATCAAATCAAGTAGATATAATTTTGAAAAAAATACTCTATATCATAAAATTGACTTGTTACATTAGTAAAATAAAAAAAAACTTTACAATAGTTGATGATTGTTTAGCAGAAATTGGACGATGTTTAAACAATTCTAAGGATACTTACGATCAAGTTAAACTACAAACAAAAAAAATCTAAATCGGTTCTTCTGTTTAGGAAACTGCAACAGATGCACATATAGGTACGTAAAAATAAATTTACATATTACGCTTATTAGGATGTATTTGAGATATAGGCAAACTTGATAACGGAGGTTAAAAAAAGTTAATTTCTGTCTATGAAAAATATGAAAACCAAATCTTTCTGTTGATGGATTTGACACATAACCAGAGCTTAGCTATCTCACATATCTCTAGTGGAAAGAGACTTTAAAATCGTTTGCTTTGGTGGTTAATGTTTCTAAAATTAGCTTTTGCCCGCGGCTTCGCATGCCTTAAATTACATATAGGTAACCCTTCTTGAATCACTCTATTAAAAAATCCGCATCAAAATCCGTAGCGTAGTTTTAAAGATCTAAGCATACATAGCGACAAACAGCGGAAAGCGACTTTGTTTTATACTATGTAGTGAAAAATCCTAAGTATCCCGTTCTAATAAGAATGATAACTGGTTACATTAGATATACGTACGGTGGAAGGTGATTTCGTGCAAATTACGTTGTGTAACTGAATTACATGCATGATATGTTGTAGTTCTATCAGTGTTGGAATTAAATTAAACTACCCACAGCTGCGTACGGTAAGGGCATGTTCATATCTATTGTTTGTTTGAAGGTATCATGACATGGTATGACTTAAAAAAGTCTTTCTTGGAACAGACTATTCCATACAGATAAGAATTATGCACGGTTACCCGCAATTTACATCAATGATAACCCATATAAAGTCATCATCATTATGAACCCATATTGTCACTAGGCATGGGTCCACCGAGTTGAAAGGAATTAGGCTACAATTCACTATCTATCGTTATGTGGTGTTTTTTGCGTCGTTTATTCTCTATAGCATAAATATTCAAGCACCGAACTGATTTAAGATTATTTTCGTTGTCTAGAATTCTCTAAGAATCAATTTTGGAGAAATGAGACTTTAATTCGAAATTACTAACGCGAAGACCCACGTGGCGGAGCGGTATATCAGTCTGACGTGCAGTGGGTCCCGGGTTCGATTACCGGCCAGGCAGATATCTGACTGATTAATTTAAATTTCTGTGCTGGGTCTGGTTGTTTGTGTATTTGACTTTGTGTGTCCATGGCACCCACGTCAGCGGAGAAAATCCTAGTAATGCTATGAGTGTGCAATGTTTGTGTTTATTCGTGTTTTTTCCGTTCCGAAAGACCTGTTTGATAACAATGTTTATTCAATGATATTTGCATCTACACGTGCTGGGCAGTACTGGCTAGTCATTACCAGATTGCCCAGTGTACTCGGTACAACCGCCGCTCATTACTTGCGCTTCGTTAAGCGATATTCGGCTCATGCGCGGTCACTCTCCACTCAATTAAAACGTTGATGGCTTTGAGTAGGTATAATGTGACGGATTATGCGAGTGCAGTTGTTGTGTATTGGTATGTTGCGTAATATGTAATGATTTTCAGTTTGTATGACGTTTACGTGCCGATTTAGGTAGGTCCGTAGTATACTTGTGTGTGTAACTACACAGATTTCTTGAGTCGAATCTGAAAGAGTAGGAAAAATGCTTGACACATTATCTGGATTAATTTTGATGAAAACTAAAATTGATGATTTATGAATATACCTATTCACTTTTTAACTACGTGCATTAGTACACGTAGCCCATAAATACTGCGTATTAGAAATGATTACTTCATCTTTTATTTTGTTTATTGATGTCCATTATTCGTTGACTCATAGGAATAAATTATAAGGAACTTTGTCACTTCTGTGGACTATGTTGGGTGCCTTAAATACAAGTCATCTTCGCCTATGATCCGCTTATCAACAATTCCAGACTAATCATTATTACACAGCAATATCGGTACATTTTTAAAACAATTAAATTTATATAAGGTCTTTACTTATATGGAAGATTGTACTGTTTTAATTTACATTTTATTACTAACAATAAAAATACAGTATTTTGTACGTAAATACGATGAAAATGTAATAAATATGTATTTAGTTATGACTAGCTGATGCCCGCGGTTTTACCCGCGTTAAAATGTAAAAAATAATACAGTCATATTCAATCATAAAAGTCATCCCGCTCGCCCGTGTAGGCACGCGCATGCGCGTAGAGCGCGCGCTAATGTTTTTTTTCCAAAATTAAAGTAGCCTATGTTACGCCGTAGACTTTCAGCTATCTTCCAGTGAAAGTCCCGTCAAAATCGGTCCAGCCGTTTAGAAGATTACCTCAGTCAAACAGACAGACAAAAAAAAATCCATTTTCGTTATAGGTATCGTGTATACTTTCATATGCATCGAGTAAAAAATTGTTATT
>DWMA01000172.1:0-13461 GCA_018252035.1 Urbanus sp. 3 SS-2014
GATTGTTTTCTATTTATAAGTATCAACTTAGGCGTCTATCCCCGCACGAGGCAAGTATCCCCTGAAGCATTTTTGACGTTAGGCGACTATCCGCACAAAAAGGCAACTATCCCATTTTCGAGAGGTCCAGGAAAACAGGATTTACTCAAAACCTATATTAATTATGTTTACGAAATCAAGTTTGTGTAATAGGTGAAGGACCTATCTATTGATTTACATTGTTCATTATTTATAATAATTACTGAATTTCGAGTAATGGAGCTTTTCCCAAAAGTGGGGCAACTATCCGGCTTTTACCCTACATAGATAGCATTGTTCTTGCTGTGTGATGACGGAGAGAATTTAATATTAGAATTTAGAAAATCGAGATGTGGAATGTGAGCTCTAATGAGTTATGGTAGAGCTCTTTTCTGAGATTTGACTGTGAGTTGGTTAACGCTTACGCCAATACACTTTCAGGATATTGGGGCCATCACTATATTTCTATCTCATTTGTTTAACAGTTGTGTAAAAGTGTGGGGTTAAATAAGTGAAGTAGAAATTCAAATTATTTAAGGTAAATCCTATTAATTTGGTTTATTAAAGATGCCCACAAGCAATGTGTCTATAATAATATCAAGGAGTTAACATGCTAGTTTGCTGCTTCTATTTGTAAAAAACTCCTATTTTGCTATTACTTGCGCTAAAATATCACATAGATGACGTTTTCAGTTGCTGCGTTTGTATTCTATATTTGTATAAAATACATACTTACAATACCTACTTGAAATCTCTGAACTCTAAAACCCTAAGTTTAACTCAAAACTCTAAATTTACATTTTATGCCCGAGGGAGAGAAAATAAAAGCTTGTAAAATAACATTTCAACTGTATAATTTAGTACAATCGTAATAACACGCCGAAAGCTTAAAACCAATTTCACGAGAAAATATGTAAAAGAATAACAAAAGGCTCTTTGTTATAACAATACAATATGGAAGCCTTGTGCGGAGCAAGAACGGATTATAGGGTCGTATCATAAAAATTCACTAGTGAATCAATCGTACGAGCCAATTTGTTTGGATTTCATGATGTTGATTGATAAGCTCACAGTAGGGTTTCCGCAAGTCGCTAACATTATCAGGGGTGCCGACCGGAAATCACGTAATCTTCGTGTACATAATGTCACAAGAGAAACTTAATTAAACGCATACAAATATTGGTATGGTATTAACATGGTGTGTTATGCGGCGGTCTTGATTAGCACCAGTCTCTCTCTTGTTGTATGTTGTAGGAAAGGATTAAGGGGAAAAATGTAGAATATTAGCAGCAGCGGCTTCCTTTGTATCATCAAAACCTACTGCGGTCACCGAAACGCATGCCCGGTGCGGTGAATATTGATAAAATCACCCCCTATGAAGGCCATTATGCTCAACTATAGACCATAAAAAATAAATATAACAGTAAGTCTTACGCGAACAGTGTTCTGAAAAACCTGGAATAATTCACGAGTTTTTGTATAAATACACCAAAATTAATATAAAAATACATAAATTCTATTCGAGAATATTGGATAGCACATCCCTAGCAAGCTACTTATTGACGAATTTCCACAATGTGCTATTATGTCCGCAGTGCGGGCATTGTCAATGGGTAGAAACATTGACTGTAAGCAATTATTCAGATCAGTGTTCACTGGACCAATTTACGTAGGCGGTGGATAATGCGATGTATGACGTGTCTCGTGTTATGTCTTAAGGTTATGTTCATTGGTAATTTATTAATAACTTACGATCCTATTTAATGACATTTATAAGATCTTATCAAAGAATATATACATGGAGTAGAATGCATGTACATTTTTCCTCAACAGAAACGTGGAAAGTACCTTTGGAGAATTGTACCTTCTTACCCACTTAGCTCGAGTACTAACTTTTAACAAGTTACAATATAACGAGTATATTTCGCAAGAAATATATAAAACTTTAAATTCATATTATTACAAAAGTGGACAATAAGAGTGTTCAATCTGTTTTTATACTCAGTATTAGCAAACGGCACTATCAGATTTTGTAATTAGAACTCTCAATAATATGAAGACGGTCTTGAGAAACATAGAAGCAAAACAACAAAACAAGAAGCGTATATCTCTCTTATCCGGTGTAGATTTTCTAACACGTCAATAAAATAGATCTAGAATAGATATATGTAGAATAAAATAGAATCTTCAAATAGCTTGACTGAGTTACTAAATTTATTTGCGTACCGTAGCACATTGCTACAGCTGCTACGCCGCAGTTCAGACTACACTATTTTTATAAGATTTGGTATAATTTAATTTTTGTATGGAAATTAAGGAACATTATTATGATCAACGTGATTTATTATGTGCTGTGGAGTATTTTTACTTCTGGGTTCAGTACATCGTAACATATACATATTATTAACCCTGTAGAGTACAAAAATCTAAAGATAAACCAATTATGTAAATAAGGTCTATGAATGCAATCAATTTGTTGCATGTAAAATATTTAAGGCACTCATCACTTGGTATGCAGTTAATTTCAATGAACGAGTTAATAGAATAAATCTAGTTAATAGAATAATGTTCACAGAAAAGTTAATAGGGATATATTAGCTAAATGGCGTACTAATGAAGCCTGAAAACGCCATGTCATCGTATAACCTTCTTCCGTACCGGAAACTGTTCTGTGCCAACGGTATTTGAATCTTACGATGATAATTACATAGAAATTATGCTTATATCCAATTTAATTTGTTTTTTTTTTTATATTATTTACTATGATTTGACTACCGGTGCTACGTATTTAAGTATTTTAATATTTATAGCGAAATAAGATACACTGACGTATAATTGATCTTTTTTAGTAACAAGGTAAAAGTGCGTCTAGGATTTCAAATGCGTCCAGTATTGTAAAATGTACGAGTGATGGATCACGCACACTTTAGCTAAATCCATCACTCACCGCTACGTTCAACTCACACAACTTTGTCTGGCGCTGACATCATCCGGTTGTGATGTGCGGTACTCGGTCACGGTATATTGTGACGCTATTATTTTTATGCAAAGTCATAAAAACATCCCTTTTAATTGTAGTATGGAATAAAATATAAATTTGGGGTAAGCGAGATTGCAGAACAAAGTACGTTATCATTTTGGGAATTTTAAGGGAATGGGAAAATAATCCCGTCACTACACGTATAGTGATCACGTTTAGTTATGCAAGTTTAATTTTACTCCATTGTACCAAACGCAATAAATAGACTTTGGTTAATAAGACTTGGAGTAAAGTTGGACATTATAAGGTTTGTAAATAAATTGTAAAATTGTTTGTAAATTTCCCAGGCCACATTTTCAGATTTTTTTATTTTTCTTGTTCGCTTAGCCCGACATCTAATTTATTATTTGTAACATAAGAACAAGATAAAATATGTACAAGAACAAGGAAATTACTTTAGTGATTTTTCAGTAATATTTAAATTTACCAGAACATCCAATTGCTTAACCTAGTGGACCGGAATTCGAGAGAAGGCCGAATTCTCTCTTTGAAGATTGCCAATTTGTTCCGTTACACAGGCAGCCGAATTGCGTCAGGAAGAGCTGTTTTTGTTGGCTTTCTAAGATAACGAGCTGTTGTTACCCGAGCGAAGAGCGATACAAAGCCTAATTTCCAGTTTTCAGTACTGAGAAGTTTAGCTAAGATAACCCTTAATGCTTTCTACAACCGTAGCACCAAAATGAGTCCTTGGGACGACGTAGTAAACAAACATACAAACACTGAGAGCTCAAAATAGAAAACTTAATTCATTATTTAGATGTCTGACAGAGACTTGAACTTGCGTGGTAGACTAGCCTATAAGAATAAATAATGAGCCAATGAATGAATATGCGAAGTCTAAATCCGCAAATATTTTTGTAATTTGATTGAATTTTGGTTTTATATTTATGTGTATAACTAATACTCTGTGAGGTTAATACAACGTTAGCATGTTAAATGCAATATTTGCGGTAGGAATCCCTCGCCTCCGTGGTTTTGCGATGTTCTATAATGTTGATATTATACAGTGGATACACGTAATATTGTTAGTATTAGACATAACGTTGCATTAAATTTAACATACCCATTTCTTTCCATTATTCCTGTATTGACTTAACAAAAATAGTGGTCCAAAATAAAACTTAATACTAAAATAAATATGTTTCTTATGAAACAAAAAAAATATCGGAAAATAAAATACGACAAAAAAAAATAATCCAAAAAGGATATCAAGAATAAGTAAAACGTAAGTAATAATCATAGGTACGTAGGTACAAATTAAATTGCAGAAAACAATGACCAAGATACAAATGTATAAAAGTTACAAATGTATAATATGTATAATGATAGCTTTGTATAGTGTGTAACAGATATGCATTGAAAATTTGGGACGTTTCTTCGACTAAATTAATACTTATTATTTTATCAATACAGAAAATGGTATTTTCATACGCTTAAAACTTTATTTCTTATTTAATATAGTGAAAAAGCTTTCATAGTATAAACGTTATTTGTGTCAGTTTTCAGGCTGTAGCCAGTGTGAGCTGACCTTAACTCATTAGGAATAAGAGCGGAAGCGGGTCGTGAAACGCCAAATGACGCGAATTTGCAGACGTAGGCACTAGCGTGGAGCTAGGCGTGTGGAGTGAAGACGGGCCTAGTTTGAATCAGTGCTAATTCATTGACAAATAGGTCAAACGCTTCCACTTCCAGCTAGTTGTTTGTCTTTTCTCTGCACGTAGGAGCTTGTAGTATATGGATTAAGTAGGGAATACAAGCTGGGTGTTGTAATTTTTTACGCTATTGGCAAAATAGATTAGCAGGTATTTTAAGCGTGGTATGAAATTGCGCATGCCGATGTAATACATAATTTATTTATAGTATTTACATTCGTCTTTTGTTTGTTTGCTTCGAATATATGTATAACTTCTTACGTTTGTTCTTACACACACGATTTTTGTGTGTTTCAAGCTGTTATTTAGATAATATTATATTCCCTTTTATCTTTTTATGTCGGAATTCTTAAGGTCCGCTTCATAAATGCCAGTTCTCATTTAGAACGGCGAATGGCCCTAGTTTATCGGTAGGCAAACGTCTACGAGCTTACGACGACCGCTCGTAAGTCAACGGACTCGTAAATCGGCCGCGCCCAGGTGCTACGGGCGCCCGCAAACTGCCGCTCCTGTAAATTCTACTTACAAACTACCAAGTCATTTATATTTTTGTAAGGTTTTGCATTATTTAGACAAAGCACCATTAAACATTTAATATGTAAAAGGTACTCAGAATACGTGGTTATCATATTTTTAGTGCCGATATTTCGACCGTTATTAGCATGGACCGGGGTTATGGTACCACCATATTAAAATGTATCAAAATGTATAGTACCATTGCATGTGAAGATCTAATTTTTTTGACATTACTACGTTATTACGGACCAATATTGGTATTAGTATTAATGATTGTTAATACAATAATGTTATAATATGTCATGTTGGATTAAATATGCATCGAGCAGTCTAAAACTCAATTATATGGAATGTATTCATACAGAAAAAAAAAATGGTACATACCAGTTAAATATATTCAAGGCGGAGGAATTCCTATTTTATATTACGCGTGTTTACAACTTATCTTCATTTTATTACTTACAACCCATTTATTATTAGGTACAGCTATTCTATTACTTTTATTTCTATTGTAGCATCCCACGGGAATTGCCATCGTGACGGGTTATTGTACTCTTATATTCAACCATTATTGAGGTATACGAGCTGGAAATATCCTAGTTATTTAGATTGGATTTTAGATATAGGTTACCTGACAGCTTGTACGAGAATGTCTAGAATCTAGGCTACGTTTTAATTAAATATCTTGTTCTACATTATAATCAATTCCGATGGAAGTTTTATTTAGATATGAACGATAATTTTATATTTTGATGAAAAATATTTTAATGTGATGTCTATAGACTTGGTGATGCTATATTTATTATTTTAAACAAATACATAAAAATTATGGAAGATATGCACTTTATGTATTAATACATGTTTTATTTGTGTATTCCTGTAATTGTTATATATATATTATATTTTATTATATTATATTAATAAGTATACTTAATATTTGTACATCATTATGTTTCATGTCGATAAAACCAAGAACGGATAGAATCTCAGCATCACAAGGTCTAAAAGCGGTAGGATCGTAGGATAATCATATGGATTACCTCTGTACATATAGGCTGTAGTTTGTTCCTAATGGACTATTAGCTGGTCCAGGAATACACGCCGAGCCAAAACAACAGTCACTAACGTTGATCACGCTATTCAGGCTAAAATGTTCCTCGACGTATTGATGGGCCCGGCCGGACGCGTTGTCATTTTGTTAGTCACGTAAAACGTATGACGTCGAAATTACCTGTTATTGTTGTAAAATAACACTATTAAACCTTTAAAGGCAACAAGTATTATACAGCTGATTGCGTGGATTATCTTTGTATTGGCTGCAGTAACTGCCTAATACGCTATTAGCCAGAACCGAAATGTGTTGTTCCGTGCCAAAATAACTGTCAACGGCGTCAGTTCGGCTTTATTCAGGCCAAAATAGTTTGTTGGAATATTGGTAGGAATATTGGCACCTTAGGGATAGAATGTTTGTGTAGGGTGCTTTATTTGGTTGCTGATGTAGGGACGTGTAAGATTACCTGACACCCAAGAGGGTCGATGTTGGGGACATTTTTTTGTTATTTATTCTTGGGTTCGGGAATATGTTCTGGACCTACAAAAAATGTTACATATTTTTTATGTTTCGCCGACTGCATGTCTTGGGATTGGCATATTTATCAGTAGGTATACATTTCACTATGTCCATATTGTATACGAGTTTCAATACTAGAGGAAGCTGGGTTCACACAAGTTCTACGAGCAAGCTCAACCATCGCGATTAAAGTTTCCGAACTACTTTTCGTAGTTTGTGCGTATTCTAAATTAAATATTACTTCCTTTAATAGACGATAATCTTGTTCTAATTACATTTCCGGTTGTCTTGCACCGCTTTTGTCTTTCTCTGCACATCCCAAAGGTTGGCTGGGAGATAATGCTTTTTAGCATTAAGCCCGCCTGTTGTTCCATTGTGATTTTTGGTGCAATAAAGTATAAATAAATAAAATAAATAAATAAGAAGACGTAACACGTACACAAATTACATTACATAAGTCTCTGACTCCGTTGTTGTGTATGCTTCTCTTCGACATGAATCGAGGAAAACGTGGTAAGGAAACATACGTAATTATATGTTGAGACTTTGAGAGTTCACAATATATTCTAAAATTGCGTGTAGTTTCGCCTTCCAAATTGCCCTTGTCTGTTGTGTAGTTACTTATATAGTAAAATAGTGATTCATAAAATCTGTCGACCATAGTGATCTATTTAAGACATTTTTGTCTTGTCACGGACTACGAAAAGCGTGACTTGTTTTTTTATGTAGATATAAGTTGGAGGCATAAGATTCTGGTATTAACATAGCATCTTAGCATAGCATGAGAAAAAAATCAGAGACGACGTCCATAGTCAAATAATCAACGAACACTCCGAAATAGGGGTAATTAGGGATTGTTTGTGCGAATTACAGATGCATCAAACTATCTTAGATACATTTCCATCACTTATGTTGGTATGTGTGTATAAGCCAATAGATATCCATCGATAATATGAGCTGGTCTAGCGAGTTGGTTATCACGTGCAACGGTGTTTAGTGCGTCCTGGTGATAATTACTCCGCCACGAGGCGACTTCAATTAGCCGAAGCCGACCTCAGGTCGCCATTGACTCGCTCACAAAACCATTCATGGCTCCAACGGGGACCATTCATTTCTGTCATGCCCCTCCAAAGACGTTTATGTTAGACCGACGCTACTAATTGGGAAAAAATAAAATTGTTCCACTTCAAAATGTCTCTTAAGACTCTTTGTCCAAAGATCGTTTCAAGCCTTAAAAGGCAGAAAGGCCACTCTTTTTTACCCATTATAAACATTATAGTCCTCGCGTTGTATCACAAAGCATTTTTGTAGCAGAGTGAATTTATTCTTTTCATCCTATTTTTCTTATCCAAGGCATTGCAGCGAATGGTTGTTGAAGGCCGAGCCATTCAAAATGTTAAGCGATTTATACTCATAGGTACAATGAATCTACACAAATACATATAACTTTTGGAGTCTTCTGTTTCGAAATTTGTAACGTCACGATTTCAAAAGATGTGACTTTTTGGAAGCTTAACTTAAACTCAAGAAAGCACTCAAAATTTGTTCGACTTTCTTTCGTCTAGCCAGACTTCAAAAACTTACCGTTAAAGGTTTTGTCAGTATTTAGTAAAAATGAAGAAGGACTTTGGTGGCAGTAAAATAGCTTACGTTAAAGCAGGACTATAAACTATAACTATAAAAGGATTCATATGAAAGAAGCCATGAACAAACATTCGTGATAAAATATAAACGAGCTTATTCTTATTTATGAAGGCAAAAGGAGGCATGTTTATTATTATCAAGGCAATGAAAAGGTCTATTAGCAAGATACTAAACAAAATAAACAAGATCAATAAATATGATTCACAATATAGGCAACTACTTATTTCATAACACTCGTCTGTTCGATAATTAAAAAACCAATACTCATCATATAGAATTTTACGTAGGTAATTATTATGGACGTAATGAACACACAAGACCAAAATATGAAACAAAACAGAGTATAGTTTAGGTACCTAACAAATAATTGCGATACGCAATTTGCAAATAGTCATCTGTGGAATATAAAGCAATACGATTGCAAATAGCCTGAACACACGTCACTGGCGCCAGTGACTGAGTCCCGACTTGGTTAGAATAACTCTGTCCTATACAAAGTATGCTTTGAAATTCTTGCTGGTATTATTCAGTTCAAGGGAGGATAAGACACGTCGCGATGGGCGACACTGAACAATATTTACGTATGATACGTATTTACTTGGTTACAAAGGTCTTTTTACAGTCGAGGGGTATGATATTAAAATCTATAAAAATAACTTTCGCCAAAACGGCAGGAGATGGGCTAAGCTAACTACCAATATAGGTACATATTTACCTACTTTTAAATATCATGAAGTATGTATTATACTAAACAAAATAATAAGATTGCGATTTTATAATATTTTCATAGAAGGTACCTAATATGAGGCTACGAAAAGATGACTTAAATTAATTTAGAAATTGGTAAAATTTAAAAGTAGTTGAAATACTGCTGAAATATTGATATTTTACTGTATTATTCTTTAAGAACTTACATTTAAATTAAAGTTTAGCTAATATATGCGATTTCCCATATCGTATGTTTGTTATACTTGTACGTGGAAGTGATGATAGAAGATGATGAGGCATAAAATAAATAAATAAATAAATAAGCTCTCAAAGACTTCAGGTTATATTTTCAAAAATGGAAAAACAGGTAAGATATTCCATTCGTATTAAGAATGACGAAGCAAAACATTTGGTCGGAGCCAAAGGAAAATCAGCTTGACAGAGGAATTCAATTAAAGAGAGACATTCCAATTTTATTTATCGTATATAAATTTACCTGCAGACTGCAGTAAGTCGTGCATTGTGCAGCCATTGCAACACTGTTGCGGAAGCGATGACGATTGCCACGAGTTACTTGACCAACTTATTGCTTCGCTACTCAGCTACTTTCAATCGAGCAAACAGCCAATACTCGATACCCGTTCTATAAAGTAGCCTCGTAAATAAGTGCTTACTTGTTTCAACATCAGAATTTCCTTCTCATTACCAGCGATTTCATATCGCGCTAGTTATTAGCTCCAGATGATTTTTATGTTGCAACTAAGTTAGCATCTATTCCACAACGGACATTAGCTCTATGTGCATTTTAATAAATGTCATATCGTCATTATTGACTCATTTAACATTATGACACCTATTAAAATACATAGAATAGATTTTATCTAACACTGACTTGGACTTTATTCTAGAAAATCTTTATTTACGGCATGTGAAAGATAAATTATAGGTATATTTCTAAGTATAATCAAGATAGTACCTACTCTTTCAAGAATTATTGCATGTTTGCTATGACCAAATAGTTTACGTAACAAGAGAAAGTAGTGAAGTATTACTACCTAAAAGGTTGCATTGGTCGACTCTTGCCTGTTCCACATAACATATTCTTGCTAAAACTTTACTGGGAAGCTGCAAGGTAAATGTCCGGGTATGACACGGAGCCTATAAGATCAAGAAGGTCGACAATTGACCGGCCAACAGCTTTGGTCAATTTACTAGGTAGGTATAGACTTGCAATTGGCGAAGAATTTGTCAAATACTGTGATTCATCGGTCGTTGGGGTGAAGTCAATAACAAAGTCTCATAAGTCAATTGAGTTACAAGTATTGTAGGTACATGAATTTTAAATTTATTTTTGGAACATGTGCTGTCTTTGCATATGACTTTACTCGAAACTTTTTAAAATATTATAGACATCGCAAACAAGCATGCATTCCACCTAATGTAAAGTGTCTCTGCCTCTCATGGACATATGTATATAATCAACCCCAAATTAGATTACTGATAACCAAATTGGATCGCCTCAGATAACTGTGAGCAACTGTGAGCTTTAATAACTTTATTGCGACGGTCTTTTACTGACCTGCAGTTTATTTGGGGTAACCAAAGAAAAACATGTCTCCAACTTTCCAAGCTCCTGGGCCATACGGTGACATTTTTATGAAGATTGAATAGAGTTTGTGGAATGGTAACATCAATCAATAATGGCAGCTAGAACTCTTCAGTTCATTAGTTTTCTTTTTCTAACTAGAATTAGTGGAATTATCTGAATAATCCAGGGGAATTATCTAAAAAACCGAGCTTTGACGAATGTCTAAAATTAAACTGACTCTACAAAACAATGTTGAAAAAACATTATTTTTATTAGGATCCACGATGAATTTATTTGCATTCACCACGTAAAAAATAAGTAAAACGGGGCACTTTCTTATGTATGCAACGCCTTATTTTAATCATTGTTAGCGTGGCGCCGGCGCATCGCACAATTTGGTTGAAGACGTTCAAGTCATGATCATGTTTAATTTTCGAAAGCAGACTGCAAATTATGCGTATGTTAATGAAAGAGACAGTCGTGACTGTTTACTCTTTTGTCGCTATGTCCATAGCCCTTGTGTCGATGTCGGGACTCGGAATATCCCGTGTGTAATACCTAGTGTATGAATCAGCGCGTGACCGCCTGCGCGTGCGCACACTATCACACTACACATTGTTCCACAAACAATAACTGATGTCATATGAACATATGTGATTCGATTTAAGAACACGCATGGATTAGTAATGTATGAAGCCCGCAATGGGACCATCGGTTTAATAATTCAACGGCTGCCCTTATAGCTTTCTTTCGCTTAGCATAAGAAATAACCGACCTAAGGTTGACATAAATGTTTATAAGTAGGTATTATGTTTAGTGCCTATAGGAAATTATGAGGGTACATATAGATATTGTGGGTACAATGAACACATATTTTTAAAACGTAATCATCTTTAATCAAAGACAAAAACGAAACTGTTCAGTAACCTTTGACTTTGATTTATCAGCCGATTTTCTTGAGTAGCTACTAAGAGCCCGTGTTGTCATTTAAAAAGTCGGGTAAAACTGGAGAGATTGGTCGAATTATGACCACAAAACTCAATTTTTGTTTAAAAACTGCAGTGGCTGCAGCAATATTATTACCCAATATTGGAATATTTATCTCGCTACAAAATTAAAGTTAAATATACCTATAATGGCTTATAACGACTATCGGATATAGCGTCCTAGTTATCCAATCCTTCCAATATCCTTATAGACGGTTTTGACTATACTTATATGCAAATAAAATATGCAACTACTAAATAAACGTGTACCGAATAATAAACTTTAATTGCAAGTGAATTTCTTTACAATCCAGTTAAATATATGTACCTACTTATCACAAAAATCTTGGGAAGTAGGCGCCATCTATGCTCACACATCGACATAAAATTTAAGCAACGTCACTACGTAAACAGTAGACACTTCTACTTCACATTAGTCATAGTTTAAACATAGGGCCCCTTTTTAAAATGAAATAAAATAATGATTCAACCTATTAAACAATAGAGAAGTAATTGATTTACATTTTATTGTCAACAAGCTTTGCCATTTTTATATGCACTTTGATTAAGTACAAGGCGTGAGACTAAATTCTTAATTTAAGAACACAATATCAATGAAGACAATGTGAAAGTTACATTTTAGTGCATTTGAGGCAAAACGAGTATCACACTGTACATTGTTTACCAGTGGAATGGAATGTGTGCATTCGATATGACGGTTATCGGGTGACCCATAACAATTACTGATAGCTTGGTATGCCAGTACCCGCACACGAACAGTTCTCGTTTATCAATACCAGTATTGAGTGTACTATTACATATCTACGTACGTTGGTATCCAGTTCAGGTTATTTCAGATATACGGTATATAACACTTTAAATAATTAGTAATCTATATAAGGCAATTATTAACATACCTCACTATAACATAAAATTAGAAAACCGTTACAAAAATACTAATTACGGATCACTGAACACCTTACCTACTATGTATTACTAAAATAAGTAAGTAATTAGGTTTCTTCTTAGGTACATTTAAAGCATTAGGACGAGACGAACAAACAACAAATAAATTCTTAAATTCCTGAACACATTTTATTCCATTGAGCATGGCGTAATAATCGATAACCGTCGAGTAATAAATATGTATTTATTCTTTACACCATGGCGTACTGCATCAAGATACTGATGAATGGTACGTTACTTCACGGTACTTACATTATAAACACGCTCCGCGGGTAGGTAGGGAGTGCCTGTGAGTCACGCTCGCGGCGCCCACGCATAACTCTTATTTTACATTCTACAAGGTGGATGGCGCCACTGTGCATACTACTAATCAGCGCAAAAACATTCGCCAGATAAATGCAGCAATAGAACAAAGTACAAATTCTGCGTATTGAGCTTACGAATACCTAGATGTAAGAAGATAAGTAATAGGACCATTTCTGCGTTCACATGGCTATTGGCCAAAAGTTATTTAAATAAAATAGTTTACTATACTTAATCCCAAGCCAACCTGGCTTTGCCTCTACAGATCATACAAAAAACACAAGAAAATACTTAACAGGTATCTAATATTATGTGTTTAAAACATGTTTATTTAGAAATATCTGTGCAATGACGCAAATTTAATTTTTCTCATAACATACATAAATACCTGGTTCGGTTTTCCCGTAATTTATTGTTTTCATTGTAAAACCCGTATCCGATGCCAGTCGAATACGGACGTTCTAAATTTT
>DWMA01000173.1:0-13432 GCA_018252035.1 Urbanus sp. 3 SS-2014
TGTGTGCACTTTTTATGCGAAAAATACGTGTTTTTTACACATCTTAGAAAGTTATGCGGCAGCAACAAAACAAAACACTGCTACTGTGATGAAAGGGTTCGCTCGACTGACACGTTACGGCCTGTACGCGCGAACACGGACACTTAGAAAGAGACGAACACTGTTTACTGCGTGTGTCATTTTCCGTTTGATAGAAATGCCTGTATTCCATATTAGGCTACTATTCCATATTTGGTTACTTTCCTCTATTGTTATTATTATCTGGCCTAAGCATCCTTATAACGACAAATTAGTACAAATATATCGTATTTGTAAACTTATGACAGGATAGTAAAACAACTTACTCGCGACATATTCGAAAACTCCCGAAACTACAGAGTTTGAAACTAGGGTATCGGTAGCGTACTGCATCTGCGTCTACAAAGGAACGCCTGCAAACTTCTCTAATGAGATGAATAATTAAACAGCGTGTGCCAATACCGGCAAGTACTCGATATATCGCCGTCACCGAGATATTTATGTTGTGGAGCATTAACAGTATTGTTGTCGTTTCAAATGTCGTGGTTACAAATATATGGCAACTACAAAGCTCTGGGTACGTTGTGGTCGATTTATTATTTGTACGCTAATTCTAACTTTGTGTTGTGCTGGTTTTCTCTGAATTCAATATATGTACTAGTGTATCATGTTGGCAAATGATTGTTTTAATTTAGATACTAAATATATTTTTGGAAGGTTGATTGAACCGAGGAGGTGACACTACGACCTACTTCTAATATGCAAAAGGGGGGCTGACTTACATAAATATGAGGCGATTAAAGAATGACAGATATCTGTGATTGGCATTAAGTTATACCTTCTCATTTGTATCCATACGGTTACTAATGTACATCGAATGCAATGACTACGTACGTAATTACTACCTACGTAGCGGAACGGTCACCATATCGTTCTGACGCGCGATGGATTCCGGGTTCAATTCGATATCTGAATGATGAATTTAGATTTCTATTCTCAGTCTGGGTGTTTGTGTATTCGTATTTGTTATTGCTATTGTCTATGGCGCCCACGACACAGGAGAAAATTCTAGTGTGGAGCTATGAGTGTGGAATGTGCGTCTGTGTGTACTATCAAGTGGACTTAATCATCGTTTATTACTTCGGACTCATAAAAAAATATAAAGCTATGTTTTTTTATTTGATCGAAGTAACAAACGAGCATGCAGTCCGTCTGATGGTAAGTGGCCACTGCCGCCCATGAAAATCTGTAATCAACACTAGATAAGATCAAGGTCCAAGGTTCGAGGTTGGACAAATGCGTTGACGCCTCGGATAAATATGTCTTCCTTACCACACCCTTCAGTCCAGAACACAGCAGTGCTTAACACTGCTGTTATAAGGCAGAGATAGATGTGGCGGTGGTGCCGCCGGTGTCGAACTACATAGAGTTCTACTTTAAAATGTACAAGGACATAAACTTTTAACGCTTATATTTATGTTGCTTCATAGTTCACCAACGTAGACCCTAATTTTCCCTTACAAAGAAAATTTAGTGCGAGTATTTAGGAGCTTTAAGCTTACAGCCGGGCGTGTAAAGAGAAAATGAGGCTCCGTAAAGGAGGAAAAGAAATGAAAGTTACTTTGAGACTATGATAGAGCCTTAAAAGCTTCGATTAAAAGTGCCTAAGTTAAGAAACACCTCGTAAAGTAAGTCCATGTTTATAATGCTTAAGTAATAAAATGGAAAAATGTAGAATGAAAATAAAAGGAAGGAAGGAAAATGCAAGGTTATTTTGTGAAGGAATTTTGATTTACTTATCTACCCAAGCATCCTGTTATGTTGCAATGTAGCAAAGGAACGGTTCATCTTTCCAATCTGTTGGTACAACGTTGTATGTGTTCAAAATACATTGAATAATAATAACATAATATAAATACACTTTATTTTTTATTATTTGCGTAGTACTATAGTAGTATGCTTGTTATTTTTATTTCCTAAAGGTGGTAGAACCTTTTATGATTCTACTCTAACGGGATCGCCGTCACACCTATTTCTGCTTAATAACAGTAGTGTTAAGCGCTATGCTCTGGTTTGAAGGGTGTGGTAATGAATACATACTTATCCAATGCATTTCAATTTAAACCAAATGTATGAAAAGAGCCGAAGATCGACCTCAATGGTGTGCTTGAAAGAGGACTATGTCCAGAACAAACGTTGGCCGAAAAATCATCTCAACTTTATATCAATTTTATACAAATATTTGATTTTATATTTATCTACTTATCGATAGGTGATAGAGTTTCATATAAATTGTACATTTTTTTATTACAAGCTATCAAACAAATAAAAAATAATTTTACAATTAAATTAACAGAACGTCGTAATGTCAACGAAAGACCTACAGAAGTTCAAGCGAGCATAACATATCAGATGTCATGGACAGAGCAACTATCGAGTATCCTAAGGGGAATGTCAAAAACATTGTCTTAGCTGTACGCAGAATTAAGTCCGTTTGCATAAACTTATGTTTGACCTTAATAGCGGCGAGATTTTCATAGTCATGACGATAGTTCAGAACTGACTAATAAAATGCTGTTTTGTTGATAAAATTATCCATTTTCCTTCTATGAAATATTTTTTACTTCACTGGTGAAAAAAGTTGTGACCAAGGAGATGATTATTAGGTTTTGATCGTAAAGTCCCACAATGACCCCCTGTCTAATTTAATATCCAGACTTAAGTTATCTCTATTAAATTTGAGAAGACAACGGGGGCCTATCTTCTGGTAGGGATATTAATAATATATGTAACTATGTTTTTTACTTTATAATACTTTGAAATATTGAAACAAATGATGTATCGTCGCAAACTTATGAAGTGTGAATCCGGGGCTTCCGACAAGCCTTTGATGAGACAAAGGTAAACACGTTCGCTGACGCGCCGAAGAACGGGGCGCGTGACAAATTACACGCAGGCGTCACGGCATGTTATCAGTCTACTGCAGCTATGTTGGTGCAGTGAATCTTTCATTGAGCTGCCAATAACTATTTTAATAGAGTTCTCAAAGACAAACAAGACACAAAGTACAAATTTATTCCTTAATTTCATATAACTCTGAATTATGGTAGCTTTATTGCATTATAATAAATTTAATATTTCATTCATGTATAGTTTTCATTACAGACACGGGGAACGTAATCAATGTAACATCATTTTAAATTATCAAACGTTTAAATGCATGCAGTAGTAAAAACTGCAACAAGTGGTAGATAAAAGTAATATAGTATTTTCATAAACGAATCCAGTGTCAATCGGAGGCTTCCGACAAGCCTTTGGTGGGTCAAAGGTAAACAGATTCGTCGACGTGCCGAATAACGGGACGCGTGACAAATTAAGCAGGCGTCACGACATGTTATCGGCGTAATGCAGCTGTTTCGGTGCGGTGAATCTTAGATTGAGCTGCCAATATCCATTTAAATATAATTCTTGGAGGAGAAAGTGATAATAAGTATAAATGCATTATTAATTTCTAAGAACTCTGCGGTATGGTAGCTTAAGTATTGTATTTCAATAAATTTGATATTTTTATTTCATAACTTACAGGTTTTATTAGTGGCATAGTGATAACTAACACATTTTTTTATTAGAAAATGTTTCAATGCTTATCTCAGTGTATAAAACTACTATCATCCCAAAGTAATGGAGTGTCAATCGGGGGCTTCCAACAAACCTTTGATAGGACAAAAGTAAACACGTTCGCTGACGCGCCGAAGAACGGGGCGCGTGACAAATTACACACAGGCGTCACGGCATGTTATCAGTGTACTGCAGCTGTGCCGGTGCGGTTGATCTCAGATTGGGCTGCCAATATGTATTTAAATAGAGAAATGGTTAAAGGGCAGCAAATTGGTGTAAAATATCCTTGATTTGTTTCTTATTTTTATATAGTTACTAATTGCATATTTTTAGATAAAAATATCAATTTAATGTGAATTTTCGGAGAAATATTAATGACGTTAATGATTAATAATTAATCTGTAGTAAATTAATAAACAAAAGTGCAATACCTACATAAGGAAATAATAATTAAAATACAATTTAACCTCGCTTGTGAAATAGTTACCAAATTGTGCACTATTACTTAATATAATGTGATGATTAATTTATTGGTGAAGTTCTTTACATTATAGTAAAATAACTAATGTTTTACTTATTCATTAACAACATAATTATAGATAATGCAAAGCACTTCACAAACTGAAACAAAATACTTGTTTTACTTCTACACTAAATAGTCGTGACACGTATAAATGACTACACAACATGGGTACAGCCCGCGGCAATACGCGTCTTCGCACAGAACCGCAGATAAGGCTTGGCGTTTGGAAAGTCTGCGCCCGCATCCCGTTTGTCATTGAAGCCTTCTGGCGACCGGCCTTATCTAACATTACGTTCACATACTGATACGGCCTTTTAATATTCAATGATATATGGTCGCCTTTTAATTATTTTTGAAGATAAATTTGTTTTATGAGCTTAAATTAAAATATTTCGTCGTTTTTGCATCATCGCTTACTCAATCTTACCTTTATACATAAAAGATTTAGATTTATAGCTAAGTACTTAAACCTCGTTAAAGTTAAGGTTAAGTAGTAAAATCGAATTTTGACATTCAGACAAAAAAAATCATTAACGCATTGAGAAGAATGTTTATTGTAACTAATTAAAAAAGTACCTTACCTAATTTGAAATGGAAGGACCTTTGAAGGATTATATGTTTCATTTACGTAAATAAAGTGACTTGTAAATAATACACGTAACAAATTTTAGTACTGCAAAGATATTTGCTAAAAATGTCAACGTTATTCGCATGTGAATTATTTATATTCCATTCAACACCTATTTATTAGATTTTCAGTCGCTGCTGATTTAATAATGCAAACTTCGTGTCATTCACGCTTTTAAATTTGCAATATAAAATCATGTTAACATATGAAATATTAAAACATAAATCAAATCTCTTAATATTATTTAAGCTGTGGACAAAATCTATTATTTTGAATATTGTATTTGAATTTCATTCAAAACACTCGGCACAGCTGTAACCGAACGTAGCGTGACACCTGTACTTCATTTGTCACGCGCTCCGTTGATTTATCAATGGGAAAACGTCCCGTCGTTCACGCCTGTTTAACGCGATGCCACAAGTTTAGCAAACAAGATGTATTATAATAAACTGGCTCATATCCGTGACATAATTTGCATGACATAATCAACATCTTATATCAACAGTCTTATAAACTGATGAATTCTGGCTGCACATAAGAAAAAGCATGACTTATTGTCACGTTCCCTCATTGTCACGTTCTGTTTGACCTGAGCGGGCAAGCGAGAGCGCGAAACAAGAGATAGAGAGGCACGATCATTCTAACCGTTTGTGACGTACATCTTCTAAAGTATGCATTTTTAATGAATGTTTGCTTATGACGTTACCACGTAAAGTTATCGTCCGATATTACCGACAACCCATTTTTAAACTGTTTACAAAATAAAATAACAATTTTTACTTTACTGCTGTCCCTATATTCTGTCAATAACCTACCTACTTCATTCTTACTTTCCTATCGACCATGTTATGAGTCCGATGATTTACTTTTTATGTCGGTCACATTGCAGCATGTCATGGACTGACCTTCTGTTTTATACAAACTTTTATAAAAATATATTTTTCATGATGAACATAGTTGTATTAGCTCCTGTTATTGTAGCGAGATAAAAACTTTCTTTAGCATAAGTCATATACATAGTTTACGCGCTAAATTATATAAAACAGAATACTTTATAATGCTATAGATTATTACTGAAAAAGCGACAATCGCAACGTTTTTCTTCCTGTATAAACCAGCCCTTAGTTCAGTGTGTGACATCTAAAATTTGTTAGCGCTGCAGTAACAAATTTCTTTTATGTTTATAGCCGACCTAATTCCCTAACAAAAATAGTTGCGCGCTCTATTGTTCTGTCAAACTGTTGAAATTCTTGCCTTACTTTTCTAACAGTATTTTCTGAGTGTAAATACGTAAATAGATCCATTATCTGGCGCTCCAGCCCTGAACTATAATGTTTTATTTTTCTCTTTTATTACGGCATGATAGCTCTCTTCGGCAGGAATTGTAGTACTCGTATAAACGAAGTTAATGAGCTATTGTGTTGGGTAAAATACTTGTATTATATTTTTTACGTCAAAATCTCGGAAATTAGTACCTAAACCTGTGATAGCAAAGTAGATAAAGAAAATAAGTTATTTATTTAAAAAGTTATTGTATTCCAACGTGGTCCACAATAAAATTATTTATGATAATCTTGTAAAAAAAAGTAGTTTAAACGACTATTTTTGAAAATCAGGAGGAACTGATGTTTTCAGTCGCAATTGTAATTCGAACTCATAACATATAGATATTTTTTTGTAGAATTGTCAATATAATTGATTGTACCATGAGGTATACGGAGTTATAAAGGTCGAATACCTAATATTACATTTTATACAGCAGAATGAGTACCCAGTCTTTCGTTTCAAAACATTCTACGTTATGAAAATAATAATTTCTCAAGTAGCACATGTTTCTGTAGCGAGCTGGCGTTATTTCATTTTGACAGTGCACACATTAAGCTAATGGAAGAATTATATGCGGCACACACGCTAAAAGCATAGCTTTGCTGCGAGTGCTACAATTACATTTGCCCACACAAACATTATCTGGGGACCATATGTTTAGAATTTTGATTTAGTGTGTCAATTTTACAAAAAAAGATATTATCCGGTTGCATACATTTTCACGCCTCGCGGACTCCCAGATCACCTTTAAGTTATTTTATGTAATGTTATAACTTTTGTATTACGAATAAATTTTATTAATTACTATTTCCTTTAGCAGTGACAGAAAAAAGTCCTCACGGATTATGTTCAGTTTGTTGATGTTGTTGATAGTGATGATCATTATCATCAACGTCGTCAACATAGAAAATGATTATTTATCATTATGAACATTAAATGTGTTAGCGATCCACATAAGGAGTAAACTATTTTATGTATCCAGTGTAGTGGAAGCACATAATACTGTACTATCTATAAGAGAAAACTTTTTTTAATTTTCTGTTATGTCAGCACAACATTATACAAGGACTGCAGCATGTATCGCGAGATATAAACCATACAGTGGTTACAAAATCCACATGAAATAATATGATATTATAATTAAATGTTTTTGCAGCCGGAATATAATTTTCATTCGCAACTCATTTCACTAATTAGACTAGAGTTTTTGTTTCCTAGAGAGAAATAAATTTGAATTACTTTCAATAATAAAATTGGGTTTCGCTTAAAATAATTGTTAAATTATAACAATTTAATGATATTGTAAATATTAAAGTTTAGGTATGTGTAAGTAACGCGAAATCAATGTTAATGTATTTAAAAAAATCCATTAATATTAGGTATATACAATATTAAATCAGCATTTTACAATTCATTTAAAAAACGGTATGGAATGATGCTAACTGATGAAGAGAATACCATCCAAAATAATTTGGATGGTATTCTCTTCCTCCTACGAAGATAAAGAAGATTTTTTCTAAGCTCACCATGGCGTATCCTATTACCCCAACGACGTTATATTACGCTCACCAAAAGTTCTTAACGGCGATTCCAACCATTTTCGCACCGACCTAATCAACTGACGTTGGTATCTGATGTTTAATGTTATACATACCTATGTGAAATATTGATAACGTGTTTACCCTTATACCTATCATAAAAATAAGTTTTAATTGCGTTCATTTTATCACCTGTCTTATAAATTATAACTTTACAAAACTACCCATTGTATAACTTTTATCTCTTGGTCGTAATGTTACGACGATAGGATAATAGTATTCTGCGTGATTATCTAATTACTAAGAATTTAATATTTATTGATTTTATGTAAAAAGCTTTGTACTAGTTTGTAAAAGAAAATCTTGTTATTCCAACAACGTAATATTACGGTCTCCTAAAGATCTTTACAGCTATTGCAACCATTACCGCGTTGGACTAATCAACTAACGCTCCATGTACCCCGCATACATGTTGTGTAGCAGATACAGAAGTTTTAATTCCATTTCCCAATTTGAGTTAACGTTGTACAAAACTAACTCATGTTTTATAACGATTGTTTAATTTTGAATTTGAATTCATTGGATATTATAGAGTAAAACATTATCTATTATGTATAAGGAAAATGACGTAAAATTGCGCCTTATTAGTCTCATTACCCAAACAAGATAATTTCATGTACACCCAATTATCTTGACAGCCATTATGAACATCAATGAAATGTAAAGATGAAGAATTTGTTCAAAGAGAAAGGGGAAGAAAACCTTACAACAAGGAGGTGAAAGAAACTATAGACTAATCTTACTACTTACCCAAACTTGACTACGCCTACGCAATTCCATGATGTAATATGAGGCTAATTAGTTTGTAATGGATCTGCGTATTGTATCTCTTATTTCAAAATATTATAATTAAGTCTGTAAAGTTATTAATAAGACAAATACCGGTAGATTTATTTTTTTAATCGGAACAACGAAAAATAATATTTATTTAAAGAAAATGACAATAACAATATTTGTAGAAGAAAGAGAGAAGAAAACCTGAAAAAAAATCCTTACGAAAAACGTTAAATTATTATAGTTGCAGTTTGTATACAAATACAGGCAGTTAGTTAAAATTTTATCTAAATCATTTAATGAACCATAACACTAAGTATACCTGTACTGTGTATTGGCCAACGCGGTGGACTAAGGCCTGATTCCCTCTCGCTATGATTATTAAGCTCGCTATTATTATAAGTTATGAAAAATATTTTTAATAACTTTTAGATAAATAAAAATTAACAAACTACACCGAATCCTAATAAAATAACTGTCCATAAAATACTACATTTTTGATTTTGATTACAACGAAATAAATAGTAGATTCTGGCCGAAATATTTCAAACAAGACTCGCGTGACGTTTTTTGACGTTCTACAATTCATATACCACGAGATTGATGTGTGGAGGAAACTCGTGAAATTGGTAAAAGGGGACTAAGTGTTGGGGCGAGAGGGCGATCGGAAAGCCTTCGGAGTCGCGACACACTTTCGTCACGCATTTTACTGAACAAATGTTCCTTGGATAAGGGACTTGTCTCATCGCCGAAGCGCTGGAAGATATACAATTATAGGAAATTTCTTATATACAATTATAGGAAACTAGTCAAATGACGATTTTAATATTATATCAGATGATCTGGATATCTTTCTAGTACACTGAAGGTGGTAGAACGGGTAGAACCCCTTGTTATCATCAGTGTTAAGCGGTGCTGTGTGCTGCTTTGAAAAGTGTAGTTAGGGAGACATAATTATTCGAGGCATTCTAAATTAGTTCTCAGGAGTAACAACGCATCTCTGACCGACCTCAGGTACGAGTATGATCTTATCTGGAGCTGATTACAGATGCCAATGGGAGGCGTCCATGCTGGTCTAAAGATTGTACCAAACGATCCTGACATCTTCTACAACACAGTACCTATTACTTCGATCCTGACGCCGATTTTTATCGTTGTTTTATAAAGGCACATCCAACATAAGAAATTGTATTATAACCATGTATTTTATTATTCGGTTAACATTCCGTTAGTAGTACCAATTTATAGCTTGATAAAAGTAAATTGATAAAATAAATCTAATCAAGTAAGTACGATAAAATTTTGTTATAGTATTTTCGCCAAGGATAAAAAGTTTATTGAACAAAAATCAACCTCAAAGCTATTTAAAATATTACAAATCGAATTTCATTTCGTGTTAATATTTAAAACATTTGGCTCGAGGTTTAATTTAGTCGCAATACAAGTAAATAATAGTCGATTCGAAGTTTATTACCATTCGTTTCAAATATAAAAATATAAGATAGTAAACTAATTCCTTAAAGGTATATCAAACGCAGTAGCAGCAGTGGTAATAGTTCGTCTCCGAAGCTGATATTTGAGGGCAAAGAAGCTAACATGGTAGGTATATCTGGATACCACACCCAACATCTATAGACATCCATCCAATTGAGATCTACTGTTGGAGATAGACCTTCCATAATGGGGGTTTGTGCCTATAGTCACCATACCTGGCATGCGTGTTGGCCCCCACATTAGGTGTTGTTACACAATAAGACACTGCCGACTATCGCCCGGATTTTGTCCTTTAGTCGCCTCCCATGATATTCATGGGAAGAATATTAGCTCCACCTTTAAAGCACGACAACATATTACACAATACCCATATAAATACGTCATATCTATCAGTGAATTACAAAATATTAAGCGATATATTTTTGGTAGTTAGTCTTTGAATAGCTCAAGGACTACAAGAGACAGTACAAACATATAAATACGCTGTATCTATTAGTGAATTACATAAATATTTAGCATATCTTTTAGACATTATCCGTAAGACGTGTCGGTAAGATTGTTTAACTTATGCGCCACACGTTTTATTGAAGGTTAAATTCGTTCTCGACTTCCATATATCGACTTATTTGCTCCACAGGTGTAAAGCATTACATTGTGAGTATACAAATTAAGTATATTCCGAAGTATACAAAATATAATTGATGGTAAATATTATTTTATGAGATGTTTTGTGGTATAATATTGAAATTATTTCTATATCTTGTGTTCTAGTAACAAAGTGAAATATCCGAAGAAAATTAAACAATAGAAGTAAATATTATTAAAGGAGTTCTTGTGAGTGGAAGGGTGTGGATGTCAACTGGTTTACGTAATTATGAATCAAACATATTAGTCTTAAGCTCATTTGCTTAGAGAGGTCAATAATAGGGACAGTGATGAAGGAGACTGTATATCCATTTGCCAGTAGATAAGCAAACGAGAGTGTAGTCAGCCCAATTTAATGAGGAAGTAGAAAAAAAACAATTTACCTAATGCAGTTGCTGAATTTAAGCAAGTATTTACCAAAATAAAATGCGCTATGAAAATAAAATGCGCCATTGAATGGCGTTCGTGCCACAGGTGTAAAGAATTAATGGTTTGTGTACCAACAAACACAGTTCGTGAGTAATCTGCTATGTGCACACGTTATTGTCTAAATACCAACACGTAATTATAACATGGTTACTGCTGCGAATAGAAATAATGTTTACGTTGCAAACTGTTCCGTCTAACAACTTGTTTACGTTCTTAGAACGGCTTAGAATATAGGAATCGTACAGAACGCGCTTCATGTAAATTTGATAATTATTTGGTGCCGAATCAGCTTTATTCTCCGTGATTAAGACTTAAATGTTTGTGGATGCACTAAGCCTAATGCGATTTCTTATTTTGCATTAAATTGATTATGTTCTTCACAATGTGCAATAGAACCATAAAAAATAATTATTGATTTCATTTTATCTTATCTTATAAGTATTTATCTATTTTACCTATGAGATTTACCTATGAGAAAAGTTGAAAATGAATTCAATAATTATTTTTTAATGGTTCTGTAAATATTTTTCATTTCATCTGTAAGCGCTTTCTATGAAATATCATCTAAGGTATTAAATAAATGTTTGTCGATTGAATAAGTAATGTGTTCTGATAATTAAGTTTCAAGCGATACTAACTTCGTAACTTGGGTATTTGGTCGTAATTTATTAAGTAAAACATACAACGAATAGGAATAAGAGAGTGAATACATATAAACTAAATGTTGGTTTCATTGAAACATTTTTTAAATATTATCTATCCTGTGGTTATTCAAGTTCAGACAAAATTAAAGATTCTACAAAGATCAACCTCCATTAAAATACTTAGGTTTGCTAAGTTTCAACGTGATCAATGGTATTGGAATTAAACGACCTTATAACTATCAATATGCATAGGTACATAAATATTTATTGTTGCATGCGTTCTGAAGTTTATTTGTGAGTTGACATTCGCTTCATAAACAATAATGGCTTTATTACCACCCCAATGAACATATAAACTGATTCAATCGTCCTTTCAAACCTGCACGACCCCGAATAAAACTATAAAGACGAATGTCGTAGAAAGATTCGAACAACCGGCAATTACCTCTATTGAGCGTTAAGGCGAATAGCTTTAGTTGCAGTTTCATTATCCGCTCCCCTAGACCATTGGGCTTATTGAATTCGATAAGGTACCTCGGTAATTTCCTGCCATTTTCGATCATTACTCTTGGCGTGATCACGTGGTTAGGGCAACTGTTGACAAAAAGTGGACCGTGGCTCACTTGCGGGGAATTTGGTGTAACTGCTTCCGCTGGGTAGAAAGTGTTCGATTGAAATGCTATAACAGTGCCTTTCTTTGACCGTTTCCTGGGCACGAAATCCTTTTAACGTGGCATCTATTATGTTACTTATTTTTGGGTTGCTTGCAATTTTATATAGATGTGTGTCTGGAGTCTTAAAGTATAAGAAAGTTAATAAAACTAACGAACAGTAAAATTTGTATTACGACTTAAACTTAAATGAATAATATTATCTGAAATAATTATAAACGGGGAAGTATGTTAAAGGCATCTTTAAGTCAGAAATAAGTTATGTTGCAGTTGTGAAATGACAAAGAGCTCTATACAAATATTTACATAATAAGTACATAATATATATCGTACAAAAGCATAAAAATCATAACAAAAACTTATAGAAACAAGACTTTAAGATACAGTCTATTAGAAATATACTTATTGGACAAATTCTACCATCATAGGGCTTTTAAAATTAGGCAAAACCATTAAACAAAACCACCATTTTATATATCTTTTGTTGTAAATATTTTTCTTGTAAACATTATGAAAAGTTTTTTTTGTTTTTATTTTTATTTCAAATTCTCTCTCTCTCTGCAATTAGAACGAAACAAACAAGTGTTGCAGGAGGGAGCAACGTCGTATGCAAGATCGATTAATGGTCCCTAATTACGCAATTTCTGGCGATCTCTAATTGTGGTGCGACCAGTATATTCTGCGTGACAGCACGTTATTTCCCCCGAGGGCGGTAAAGATAGCGCGAACAACGTTGATGTTAAAATGTATAATGCTGGATACGATATATTCGAGATGTGTCTGAATTGCAGTAATATGATTATGAAATTGTATGGATAAAACGAAAATACGTGTTTAATTGTACCATAACTGTATCATATAAATAAGCTACTTACAAATATAATTGTAAATATCGTTTTTTTTATATTTATGCCTAATGATATTCGTATACATAGACGATATTCGTCGACGGGCTACCTGATGGAAAGTAGTCTCCGTCTAGGCCTATGGCCCGTGTAGGCCTATGGACATTTGCAACACCAGAGGAGTCGCCAATGCATCGCCGGCTTTGAAGGAGCGTTCTT
>DWMA01000174.1:0-13423 GCA_018252035.1 Urbanus sp. 3 SS-2014
ATGCTTAAATCTTTAAAACTACGCAACGGATTTTGATGCGGTTTTTTTAATAGATAGAGTGATTCAAGAGGAAGGTTAATATGCAATTTTAGGCGAGCGAAGCCGCGGGCAAAAGCTAGTTACAATATAAAACTTACTGAATGCGATTCAAAACAAAACCATCGATTTCTCGCGACAACGACACGGGTTCTTGACCGATCTCTATCATGATTTCTCTAGTTTTTTTCGCGACTTCGGGCTTAGTCCACGGGGCCGGTACTACTTCTACTAATGGCACGTAGTAAGGTGGATTAACTGGGTGGGATACAATGACCTGCAAGTAATCAACAGAAAATAATTAATGAACTATACAGGATGAATTTATGAAGCGTATGTAGGTGGCCAAATCCGCATATAGGTAGGTCAATAAAATTTTTGCAGAGCATGTAGCATTTCTGCTGAAAAATAAATGCACACGAATTAATTGAAATTACTTCTATAGCTGCTATGATCTATGATCGAACCCAATACTAAGACGGGAGGTACGGACCCTTCGTGTACCAGCGAGTTCGAATTGCACTTAGCCAATTATTTATTTGAACCGACTTCGAAAGAGGCGATACGTTCGACTAATTCGACTATATGTAGATATGTACCTACTTATTTTTTGTTAGTCCAAATGATGATCATCAGTGTTATCACAAAAATAGGATATAGTCTAATTTCACCACTGGGTGAGGTAGGTAGGAGTTATTACAATTTTATATGTCCACACCTAAATGGTTAATAATATGGTTATGTTTACAGAAAATTAAGAATGTGAAGAAGATATGGTGGTGATATGCCTTAATATAAGAAATAAAGGTGGTAAGTACCTGAGATTTATGTTTCAAACCATCTGAGAATAATGACGGCAGAGTAGTGCTTGTTGAACTAGACAATATTGTTACATCGTCTACAACTTTATCCAAGTCTTGGAAAACTTTTTTTTTCAGTTCTAGGTTTTCAGGGACACATTCCTGTACAAAAATGGCTCCTTTAACGGCAGAAGCCAAATCCGAAGAACCTGAAATTACAAAAATAATACCTTTTTCAATAATTAAGTCAATACGTAGATTTAATAATAAAATTCTATGAAGATAATAGAAGCCATATATTTGAACTAGTATAAGCATAGATATCGACTTGACCTATTTGATTTGGATCAACAAACCAGTAAATTAAGAATCATTGTTATCGATGAGGTTGCAGATGAAAACCAGACAAGTTGCGTCACAATGTTGTTGTACACGCTTCGTCAAACTAATTGTTTGGTAGGTATGTGAGCAGATTCTCAAAAGATAAAGTATTTGGGACTTACTTATTGATAATTATATTTTTAGAGATAGTAGGCAGGTACCTATGGAAAAATTACATTGCCATATATTACTGATAAAGTATATGAAGAGGGAATAATAAAAATAATATTATTAATCGTAAAAAACCGGCTGAAACAAGGTAGGTAGGTGAAATTAATGAATTTATTCCTAAGATCGTGTGAATGCCTTTGCGGCCATAAAAATAATTAGGAATAGCGATGAAGAAAGAAAAAAAACTGTGAGTAATAAATTTTATTGTATTATCAAATTTAATTATTTTTCCCATGCTATTTATTATTAAGGAGGTATATTGGTATGATTAACGAAGCACATTTTTTAGTTCCACACAGAGGTTTCTAATATTTTGTAGAAGTACCTACCCACGATGTGTAAATATATAAAGTAGGTATATTATAATTATTATTTTATATGTATTTAGAATATGAGGTATGTATCTATTTAACAAAATCATTAAGTAGGTAGGTTAACTATGTCGTAATGAAACACTTATTGCAGTTAAGTATTACTCGTTATAGAGTATTACTCGTGATTGTTATCGCTGCAAATGTTTAGTGATAAGGATCTGTATTAATAGCACTACACTAGACCGATAGATCTAATATATGTAGGTTTAATGGTCTAGAAGGCAAAATGTAATGTATATCTACCTAGTACAAATCTTCATAATGTCAACATATAACATACTGCGTTATTTGCACTTATTACAGATCTTAATCGTTTTTTAAAGAACTGAGATTTTTAAAACCGAGTACTTCTTTATGATGTGAGATAAATATTTGGTAATTTAACTTATTCGTATTAATATAATTGTAGATTGTATACCTAATTCTTGTAAATACAAGTTATTTGTTTTGATACAATGAACCAATGTAACATAGTTAGGGCTCTACAATAAGTCAATGGACTCTACATAGTCTTCATTATAAAAAGACGCGAAATATGTATAAACACCTTGATATCTATTGAGAATACGGTATATTTCGGTAGACACATTGTTATGTATTCGGTTCATGACAATATTTTCCAGTTTTATCAACATAATGTGTATATTTCAGCTACTGTTTTCCAATAAAAAGAAGATAGTACCTAAGTATGTAATTCGCATGCAAATAATGTGCATAATTTGTAACACGCGTATACATACTTACATATTTAATTATATCAAAATTTCGATTCATTATTTTCGGGCTTCAATAATAGGAATATTTTATGCATTGATGTATCAGCCAAACACACGATTAGAAATTAGAACTAGTTAAATGCTTAGAAAATGAGGGACTTTCATTTTCTTCACTCGCGTTGTCATGTCTTTCATGCGATTCACATCATGTAAGTATTCCTACAATGGAACCGACTAAGGCTCACAAAGGGATCTACCTATTTATGATGACCACAGCCTGTCCTTCATTACCCATTATAAGTTGCTAATGTGCACAACCAAGCGCGATGGAGCGTGGAACGTTTGTCAAATACCTAGTCGACGTTTAAGATTTTGTAGAGGGATGGACATAATAGATCCATATTACCTAAATTATTTTGGCCGACTTAGACCTCACTCCGACTCCGAAGTGCTATTGATTTTTGTCTATCCTTAAGTACGTTCAAAAATTACCTTTAATACATTGAAATTGTTCATCAGCGTTGAGAGTGCCTCGTAGGAGACCGTCTTTCTCCAAAGTCTTGAGCTGTACTTTGATATCTGCAAGCGCATCAGATACTTGCTTCGGAATTATATCGAATATCGTCACTTGGTAGCCGACGGATGCAAACAGCATTGCCCAGGAACGGCCTATAAGACCACTGGAATTTTGTAAAATAAATACCAATTAAATCAGAGAGAAAGAATTATTTACCTACAGCTGGACTGAATAATATAAAATACCTAGGTACATGTTTTGTTTTCTGCATTTCTAAAACGTTTTTTGTACACCTATGTCACTAATCTCAATTATAACTGAAATCCTATTTGCGCTGGGATTTGTCAGTATTAGGTACGCCGGTTACCTATAGGTAGTGTACCTACTATGTATATTTACTTCATTAGGTATTGATAGCAAGTGATTAGTAATAATAGTGAATAAACAATGAAGTTAAAACAGTAGATAGTTAAGTGTGTCAGAATAAATAGGTTTATTAAGTACCCATTTTATTTTAGCGTTGTTTTTATACCTACAATGGTAAGACGTTAAACGGCATAAATTATCATTTTAATCAACTTCTTTGTACCTTTTATTTATTCTCAATTTTTGGGTTGTCTTTCTTTCGTTGTGATAAGAAAAATAGATCTTATCACAACGAACATATGTTTGCATATGTAGTTATCAAATTAACCTTTCTGACTCGTTTTATCGATGAGATGTAGGTACATAATACGTATCTATGTTGTAATTTTTTGTAAGTAGTATATACCTACTTAATAATGTAATAAGTAATTATGTTCGCATGAAAATGTCTTGAGCACTAATATACCTATATATACAGACACCAAACTAAACATATGTACCTAGTTAGTAGTCGAAACATAATTATACTGGTGAACACAATAACTCATAATTTTTTAAAGGTTATGTATAATATACTTAATTTATGATATACCTTCGATAGTTATATGAATTAGGGTTTCCTTTCAGTATTTTGCTTATCTTATGTGTTTTTCTTCTGGAAAAAGTTCAAAATATTGAACAAAGTTTTTAAGATATATATTTATTTGTGTTTTATTTTTAACGTACCTACCTACCTATGTATAAAATAAGAAGATAATAAAAGGTATTTGTATTGCGAATTGTGAAATGTAATATTTGCAACGTAGCCATTCTTGATTTGCACTTTCCTTCTTTCAAGGTAAAACTATATTTTGTAATAGTTGCAACACTGTAAGTAATAGCAAATAAATTAATTACAATATTTAGCTCATAATTATGTCTATGTCTTATCTATTACAAAAACTGAAAATATAAAATAAAATACCCAATAATCACAGATTATAACATATTAGTAGGGGGTACATAATATAATTTTACATTTTAAAGACCCATAAATTACTTGGCTTGTGTCGTCAATTGTACCTAAAAGTGTCTTCTCCTACTTTATTCAGATTAATTAGGTTGATAAGTGCTTGAATTATGCTCTTCTATGATTTTACCCAGTTTGAATTTTGAATGACATAGATTTAGCAAGCATGCAAGCTTGACATTGCTTTATTATGACTACTATTGTGGTAGATATATATAACGAGTTTTTGTGCAGTAGCAGACGAGTAGGTATGTTCCTAGTCCAATAGATGATAAATAAAGGTCATTACGACCGGCATAGCCTAGCATAGCATAGCATGGCCTAGTTAAAACTAAGTTGGAACATCTTGGAAAAGCAAGTCACCCATTCCGTCATGACATACAATTATATGAATATCATGACATATAATAATAAAATTAATCTTTATATTTTTTTGTATTACCGGTATAATACTTATTGATATATTATAAATACTTATTTACTATTATATGCATACAACACCCAGCAGCTTCGCAATTTGTAAATTACTATACATGTCTACGACGAGACTGTCTTCAATATAAGTGACGAGCAATGTAGGTGGAGGTCACTCGGAAACCCATTTACATATTTATTTGCTGCAACCATCGAAGAAAGTACGCTTTTAAGTAACTTCTTGTGCGATTTTATCCTGTTCACATTGTTTTGAGTGTATTGACCGCTGTTCGCGTTCTCAATTTAATAAAATATCATATTATGCAATTATTTATTACCGCTCATCTCTTAGCTATATAAAGAAAAAAATAAAAAATAATTTAATTTTCTTACCTGCCAACGATACCCACTTTTTCTGTCTTGCATTTTGGCGCCATGTTTCAGAAGTTGAATTCCGACCGTACTCGACTGCCGAATGACAGATGGTGAATGGTGTTCGTTCAACGCACGCTCAGTAATAAAACCGACGCTAAACTAGTTATCGGCAAAGACATTCGCAATGAGAAAACCATATCACGATGTTATTGTTTGCTCGATACGTAATGTCAACTAAATAAAGTCATAATTTTACTATAGCTTTGTTAATGCAATTATTTTACTTATACATTTCGCGCGAAATTACTCGGCCTCCTCCGGTCTCAAGAATTCTGTATAAAAAGTATGTACCTACTTGGCTATAAAGTAACCTTCGGGTTGCGTTTTTCACAAGAAAACACCGTTGCTATATTTCCTTACCGTCCTTATGTCGTTAATTGACTCGTAGTTCCAACATTTAAGCCCAACCCCCGATTAAAACTATCTACTCACCTACATACCTACTATTTGCATATTCTTAACAGTTAAGTTATTAATTCACCATGAGAAATTTATGCTAGACTAACTGATACCGGCGATTTCATCTGTAGGTTAGGAATTTGATGTAAGAAAAGTAACTTATGATTTTTTGTAATATCTTTTGATATAGTGGATCATTTTTTATTAAATAACGCTTTAACGTACTAAGTATAAATATATCTGCATTTTCATTACTTCCATTCCGTAGTATTAGTGCCAATTGATTTTAAACATGTAGACAGCGACCGCGAGTTGCATTCTTATATTAGATCATTTTTAATCATCAGTCAACAATGGATAGAGCTCATTAATAACCAATGAGCTTGCCTCAGCGTGGCAGCTTATTAATGACAAGACAGCTTTACCAACATTCTTGTAACTTATTTTAAGGACAGCTATATATATACCTATTGATACAAGATGTAACGTGGCACTTATGGCTCACTAAAGAACTGAGAAAGCCCTATATTCATTTGACAGCCAGATAGGTAGGTATACCTACGATAATGTTCCACCATGTAATTACGTTCTCAGAAACCACTTAAAATTCAACAATCTTATGTAGAGGAAAACCGCACACACTATAAAAACACAGGCGTTTTGTAAAGATTTTAATTTATACAAACATTAATCTTAATACGTATAAAGTATCATGTATTACACTAATATCAGTTTTATTTTGTACCTTTCGTTTATATTTTAAATATGTTAGACATGATTCTAATACATACATATTACAAAAGATTACAAAGCTATTAGATAACAATACCAGGTACTTATCAGAAAAGGAGATAAAACTTACTTGCACGAGTACTGCAAACACGTAAGGGTTATTATCATATGTAAACATAGCCCTCTTGTTGGTAAACAACATTATTTAAATTCAATGAACATAATAAGTAATTCTTAAATTTCTGACAAACAAAATTATTAAGCGATCATTATTATTTAACAAAGAGGATATTATGTAGTCATTTAAATATACATAGTACAAAATATGTATATCTTTCCAGTTGCTTAAATATGTAATTTGTTTTGAGACAAATATAGATATATCAAAGTTAACAACGATAACCTTTTAAGATAATTTCTAGTTGTACAAGTAAAGAACATCAAAACAATATTGATAAAAACGACGGAGCGGTCACCATACTGGTCAACCGCGCAGTGGGTCCCGGGTTCGATTCCCGGTACATCTTTAACCAACGTTAGGTATATTAGATAACGGTTGATTATAAATGTCTTAAAATCCTTGAGGATTAGCTTGGGGTTCCTTATATATATTACTTCTGTTCTTTTTTAATCTTAACACGAGCTTTTTAATAAAAATTGACACAAAGAAAAGTCGCACCTACTATAGGTAAGTACTTATTGGCAAAGAAATATTTTACATTTTTTATCCTAATTTGAAATTGAAGTGACTTTGTGTGCTATTAATTGTGATGTCAAAATATATTATAACGTTTAATTGAATAAGTTCCTGCTCTCATTCAAACTACACATAATGCACGTAATCCTTAATCTTTTAACGTAATCTCGTCATAAACTATTTTGTTACATTGTAAATCTGTATGCTGATTTCATAATAGACACAAGGATTAATACGCATCATGTAATTCATAAATGCATTGCAAAGATTTGTGATAATACTTAGTGCCTATAAATTAATATTCCAGACCGTTTAGTAAGGAAAAATGCACTCTACACATATCAGTTTAGTCATCACGTTCTCGGTAACTCTCAGGGACTAATAACAGTTTCTTCACTTCGGTAACTACAACGTTAAATCACTCGCATGCGGTTCCAGCGATAGCATCAGCAACCTTTATGCTGAATATCCTGTAGTTGACCTCGTTGGGGTCGAGAGATTTGTATACGAATCTTGGTAACTTGTCACTAAGCACCCACAAAAGGTCCTCACTGTCCACCTAGAAAAACATTTAAAATATTTGTTAAACACAAAGATGTCAAGAGGATAACAAATCAGACATGGGAAAAAGTGCTACAGCATAAAGTTAAAACTTATTTATATTACACAAGTAATAAAGTTCAATCTTTAACTTTGCTCCTCATTAGTAGCAGGTACCCAATTGTGAGAATATAATTATTTATTCGACATACTTATTCGAGGCGTTCCAACTTAGTACTCACGGGCAACAATGCATCTGTCGTCGACTCTAGGTAGAACTGTGATTTTTCTTAGCTACTTCGATCATATAAAACGCTCATATAAAAATGGTTGAGTCCTTTATGGTTCATTTGCGCCGGAACTACCGCTAAAACAATTTTTGCCTTATGCCTAACATAAGTGTTAAGCGTGTTATGTAAAGAGGGGAACACTCCAGTCCAGTGGTTCTCAAACTTTATTGGTGGAGGAACCCTTTTGAAAAGCGATATTTTTGACGGAACCTCAAAATAAACAAAAAGGTTATGTGCATTCTTTTTATAACGGGCAATCATGTT
Source organism: Urbanus sp. 3 SS-2014 (assembly GCA_018252035.1). Classification (NCBI taxonomy): domain Eukaryota; kingdom Metazoa; phylum Arthropoda; class Insecta; order Lepidoptera; family Hesperiidae; genus Urbanus; species Urbanus sp. 3 SS-2014. Next base: position 8,142 of record DWMA01000174.1, read on the forward strand.
ACAATGTAAGTGTATACTATAATAAAAGAAAAATAATGTAATAGGACTAATCTCGCGGAGCCCTCGTAAAGACTTTGCTGAATCCCAGGGCTCAGCGGAGCACACTTTGAGAATGGCTGCTCCAGTCAACAAGTTAGTAGTTAATACTTTCAGGTAAAACAGATTTGTCCTTAAGTAATGCATCTGTGATCGACTCCAGTGCAGACTGATACTATTTTGTAAATGTAATTGGTATTACGTGAATACATTAATAAGTTGATTGCCTTATTTTTTTATTCTACATTAAGTCTGTTCAAATACAGTAAATTTATTAAAACATATGCTTATGTTATCCGCAAATTCTAACTAATGTAATAATATTGCAATGAAAAGTATTTAAAAACATAAAACAACGATTTACAGATAAAACTCGGCTTTAAAATGGCTGTCCTGAAAAATGACCATTTACGACTTGTCAACTTATTCACGCCTGGTACGAAAATAATCTTACCTTCAAATCATTGGGGAATTCAAAAAGGGTGGGGTCATTGAAAATCAGTGGATTGTTTTCAGGCGTGTATTCCTTGTTGGAGTTCCAGCAGCCGACGCCATCCCGGTTCACCTAGAATATAAAACAAATCAAGTGTTAAATCAAAAAGCTTATGTATTTATCTGTTTATAATTAGTTCATAGGTAGTGTCATAGTTTGTGCTTGCCTCAAAATTTCCAAAGAAAATCAAACCTAAGAAAATCGGGAAAAAAAATATACACGACGAATAGAAACCTAACCTCTCTTCCTTTGGGAAGTCGGTTAAAAATACACTTATTACATTATATTACGCTTATTGCATTTTTCACTATTCCTATTGTTATATTGCTTTACAATGTTGATTCATTAGTAAAGAAGATGTCGCCCATTTTTCAATAAGTCGATACCTCGACTGTTTTTTACAATATGTCGACAGATTAAATTATAATTATAGTATTCGTTCTAAAAACAATATCTACATTACATAGTTTAATGATTAATTGCCTTGATGATTGTCTATTGTGTATAGGTATAGATACCATGATTTTGTTACTACATGGTAGATACATTATAATCAAGAATGATCTTAGAAAAGTCCCCACAGACATAAATGGAAATAACATACTTCATCTATTCAAATAAATAAAATTGAAGTATCTGTTTATGATTTCAAAATAACAATTTGTTTCTCAATGCATATGTAAGTAGGTACACACGATACCTATAACGAAAATGCATTTAAAAAAATGTCTTTCTGTCTGGTGAAACCGCAGGGGTCAGCTAGTGTTGAATAGAGAAAAACTTATCCTAATACTAAAATACAAATATTTGGGTCCGTGCACAATAAAAACTAAGTTGCATAGCACTAGCACTACGCTATTTTATGTAAAAAAAACCATCCTATCGTAAAAAAAAAGAACCATATAAGTTCGTCTTGTCCCTTCTTATGCGACTTAGTCCAGTGATGATTATTATGAGTGCCGGAGAATAGTAACGAAATTGCTGCATTTTATAGTAAAGTTTAAAAATTTAGCTAAACTATATGAGTTACGATCACGATTTTAAAACTAGCTGATTAATGTAATTTATTATTTACCTGAGTGTAGAAGAGTACATGAGTCTTGGGATCGTAGAAACTCGCGGATGCTTGTGTACGATTACCTCTGTCTCCCAACAACTAGAAATCAAGGACAAAAATATCGTTAATATAATAGCAATAGGTATTATGAAAAAATTAATAAAGCATAAACTTATAACAAGACAGGAAAATTAAACAATAGGCGATCTTGTGGCTCTTACAATGATCGTTTCTTAATAGTTCATGGTAGTTAAACGGTCACGCAATCCATAATATCCTGATGATGCTCATAGGTAATTTATTCAACAATAACTTATCAGACGCATCTCAACAGGTACGTATTACCTAAATTATTTTTATAGGCATGTATGTTGAGAAAAAAAAGATATTATTTTGGATTCCTTATTAGATAACAATTAACCGCCACATCACAACAATATCCTATTAATTAGTATAAAAATAACTAAAATATAATGTACCTAAAGTAATTAAGTACGTTAGCCTTTTGGAATCCTTTATTTATTTAAATGAAAGCACATACTTAACTAAAGTTCAAATATACGATTATTGTACACGTGTACACTATATTGTTTTGATAGTATCTTATTAAATAAATCACATTTTTAATATTGTATTGAAAAATGCCAAAAATATAATACCTAGAAAATCTTGTAGACTTAACTGCACACTTGCAATCATAGAGCGTGTAGTAACTAGTGTATCACTTTTGATAGGTTTATTTATGCAAGTTTCATAAGCTCAACGGTATTAACATATTAGTATTCGAACCTTGAAGTCGTGGAATGCTTCGTTCTTGTCGATGTGTGTGTAATTGCGTAGCAACTCAGTGGACACACAGAACTCTTTGGTACTGGAGAACGCGTGGAAGAACATGGTCCGGAACCTACAACAAGAAAAATATTTTGTAACACGATTCCCCTTATACTTTTTAACTCAGCGCTTACAATTCAACTCACGCGTACACCAACGCTAATTTCTACGAAATCATATAATCTTAAAATTTTCGGAGTACCAAGGTATTTCCTGTTAAATGTTATCCTTGTCAATTATACGTAACAACTTCTAAGATTGTGATGTACAGACAGATGTACTGTTCTACATTTTATGTACCTAATTGATGTAAGTAATATACGAATTTTGCACCGGATAGTAGGCGGGGAATACCTACTATGAACATCTATAGGTAGATACGTAATCAACACCAACCAAGAACACCTACGTGTTTTACTTGTTGTCAAATTTTAAAACTATTTTTTCGTGACAAAAGTGTGTCTTAAAATAAAATAATATCCTTTAATTAATATACAGCATCGGTTAGCACTGCTGGTCTGTGGTATAACGGAGAAATAAGTGCCTATAACGATGATGTCGCCACAGTTTTAAAATCCACATTGGAAATCACAATCACTTATTTTTTGTATACCTATGTATGTATATCTCAATAAACATAAGTACTCAAAAATACCTCTCAATAACGAAATGACCTTGGTCTTGGTCAAGCGATTAATTTTTTCAGGTCATTGTCAAAATAAGCAGTAACTGTTTACATAAGAGTTTTAACCATCGTCAGTTATGTCACTGAGAATTTATTAGGAAATTAATTTGCACATTAAAACGATAGGTGTTGTTAAAACTTTATGTATTGTCGAGCGTAACGGACCCACGTACGATTAAATTGAATTCAGTAAACAGTAAACACCATCAAGGCCTAGGTGTCAACGTGACCCACTCACCCGTTCTCTCTGGGCTCGGAAAGCGCTAGGCCGAACACACCGTCGGTCCATTGGAATTGTACTCCGCCGACGTTGTAAGCGCCAGCCAACGGCTCGAAGTGGAAGTAGTGATGAGCCACGCGCCAAGAGTCGTCCTGCTTCAAGCTGTATACCACCACCCCGTAACCTCCAAGATCCGGGATGTAAGCAAACGCGTTATCACAAGTATTTTCATCTACATCCACCACCTGAAATAATAGTTTCGTATAATTTAGTCTCACTAACACGTAGATAAATTTGTCACGTTGAATGTATTCGATTGCTTAGCGGTAAATTTAAATTGACAGTAGGTTGGCAACTGATCGGAATCTGAATGAATTGGTTTCTATCAAACCAATAACGAAATCTCGTTTAGTTATAGGTACTATTAGAAACAGTTATAATTGGTTTCTGCACTCGGTTTTGCTATTTAAATAGAACATTTTGGTTAAGTGTTAGATATAATTTGATTACCTACTATGTATTTATCAATCTACAAAATTTAATCTTTAATTATATTAACTTCTATAGTCATGTAAGATTAGTCACCAGATTAAAGATTGTAATCTCACGTAAACATTTAACACTTAGGTACAAGTAGGTAATACCTAAATATTAAGTGGAGAACATTTTCTTTAACTGCTTTAATTAAATATTATCTGTCATAACTAATAATAAATAATACTCACAATATTCGCGAAGAAAGAGTCTTCCTTCATGTCGTCCACTTTGAAGTAGTATCTATGAAGCAGCTGATCAGTTTTCAAGTCAAAAATCACTAAAGATGGTCCAGCGACTTGGTTTGGATTACCTAAAATTTTTAAAAATCATCAAAAGTATGTTCACTTGCATAAATAGTTAGGTCATTTCCCTAATAATGGTACCATAACAAAGAAACGTTATGACGGCTACACACTTGGCAATATTTTTGACGTAAAATATGTATATTTAACACATTTAGGAACTCTACTGTCTTGGGCGTCATTATAAGGTTACTTGGGGTCATATCGAAACCATACGGTAAAATTATTATAAACTAATTTACCATATTTTCTTAAATTTAATGATACAACACGCCAGATAAATGAATAGGTAACTTTATAATTATCATATTGTCAATTTTTAAAAAGATCACTAAAATTCTGTCGTGTCGTCCGTAGATTAGGCGTGTACCATTACGCATTAGCAGCATTACCTCTATTATTATGTTTCAACTCTTATATTTGTAGCTCATGAGAAGCATTTATGTAAAAAAAAGATTCATAGATGTATATTTGATTGCTGCTTCTGTTACAAGAAAAACATTCATTATTTATACTCAGAAGGGTTAAACCAAATTATGAGCAATTGGACACGAACACTGCCGTTGACTGTGACTGTGAGGATGATTTGAATTTTTAAATTTATTCAGTTCTAAAACTTCTAAATCTACTTATATGGAATTGCGGATACAAAGCAGCTACTCAATATTGTTTCATACTTCCTACTTAATTAGAATTAGATATGTAGGTGGTTTTGCATTTTGTGCATCGTCAATTAATTTGAAGTAAAATTAGATTTTGGAAAATGATGTAGGTTTTATTAAAATATCGAATTTGTTACCTAAAATAACGATTGGTGTAACATGTTTCGTTTTATTGCTATTCTTTAACAATGTTTTATGGTATGTTGAGTATAATAATATGACTTTATAATTAATTGTCATAATGTTTCCTTACACCAGTATATCCGTCATTACGCAAACATGTGTTGACTGCAAATTAAAATTAAAATAAAACTATTTTAAAGGTGTATTAACAGCTGTGTAGTTCGAGTCCGGCGGCTCCACCGCCACATCTATTTCTGCTTTATAACACCAGTGTTAAGCACTGCTGTGTTCTGGTCTGAAGGGTGTGGTAAGGGAGACATACTTATCCGAGGCGTT
>DWMA01000175.1:0-13411 GCA_018252035.1 Urbanus sp. 3 SS-2014
GAAAGTTTGAGGCAGGTGTTAAACAAATAATAATATTAGGTAATAGTGAGGAGATATTACATATAAAGAAAATAATTAAATACATATCTTAAATATTTAAAATAAATATATACTCATATATATATACTAAACATATTTTAAATAAACATACATAATATATATTATATCAACAAATATAAACAGGTGATTAAGAGACAGAGGGGATGTTTAGATAGTGCTCTCGAATTAGCTTTTTAAATATGTTTTTGCTAGGGGCTTTCCGGATATGCGTTGGCAGGGCGTTCCAAAGCAGCACTGCTTGAACTGTGAAAGAGAAATGGAAAAAACCGCTAACGTGCGGTGGAATGTCCGCTCTTAAATTTTGAGATGACCGAAGCGTTTTATCATGCGTTAGAAATCTATACTGGAAGAAATCCTTTAGGTAAGGTGGAGTATTAGTATCATGTAAGATAGAATAAAGGCGAAAGAGAATCCTAGAGTTACGCCTCTGGCGAATAGTAAGCCACTTGAGTTGGCAACGAAACTGAGATATGTGGTCATATTTGCGAAGGCCGAAAATAAAACGAATGGAATTGTTAAGAAGGCGCTCTAGTTTATTGAGAAGTGCTTCGGTCAGGTCCGGGTAACACACATCGGCATAATCAATTATGGGCAAAATAAGGGCGTTAACAAGCATTAATTTGGTCTTGACAGGGAGAAAGTGCTTTAAACGGTATAACGATCGCATAGTGACGCTGACCTTACGGGATACTTCAGTAACTTGAGGACGCCAAGTCAAGGAGCTATCGATGTGAAGGCCAAGATTCTTTACCGAATCCGAAATCGGAATGCGAGTACCGCTATAAATGATGGCCGGTAAAGAATTTCGATCTACCCTGGCCATCAATCTTGAACTGCCTATAATGATAGCTTGGCATTTGGCTGGGTTTACTGGTACTCCATAGCGCAAAGACCAGTTTTGGAGACCATTTAAATTTGTATTAATTTTATCTATTGCACTATGGAGATCATCAACATCGGAATGAACATACAATTGTAAGTCATCGGCGTACAGATGATACGAACAGTTGAAAACAGGAGTGATAGAGTCAATGAACAGAGAAAATAATAATGGAGAAAGAATTCCGCCTTGCGGGACACCAGTTTCCAAGTCCGCCCAATCTGAGGAGGTCTTCCCCATCCGAACAGACTGCTGGCGCCCACGAAGATATGAAGAGAACCAATCCAAAGCAGAAGAAGAGAACTGTAAATGGGTTAGAATAGCGAGGAGAATATCGTGGTCGACTGTGTTAAAAGCGTTAGAAAAGTCAACAAGCACCATCACCGTGAGTCTTTTGTGATCCATGGCATGCCTTAAATCGTCACATACTCTAATTAAAGCAGTGGTGGTGCTGTGACCAGAGCGGAACCCAGACTGAAATACACTCAGTAGGTTATGTTTCGATATGTGAGTGGAGACTTGCTTATGTACACAGGCTTCCAGAATTTTAGAAAGGAACGGAAGAATAGAGATGGGCCGATAATGATTAGGGAGCACAGGATGAGATATTTTGGCAAGTGGACATACAAACGCTTTCTTCCAGATCGTAGGATATTGTCCAGAGGTCAGCGAAAAATTAATCACGTGAGTAATGGCAGGAAGAAAGCTTTCGATGACATTAAGAACCATCACCCTGCTTACTTCGTCGCATCCTACTGTCTTGGATTGAATATTAAGAAAAACTTTTTTAACCTCTTCCATATTAATAGGAGAGAAGTCAAAAGCAGGGGCAGAAGGAGATTGCATGGAAGCAATTGAAGATATAGTATGAGAACGGATAGTATTGTTCAAGGTAGAAGTAGAGATATTAATTTTATTTATATTACCAGATTTATTGTTTTCATTAAATTGTATAAGAATGGCGTTCAGTTCAATTACCTTCGAAGTTATTACTTTGATATGAAGTCCATATATTCCAAAAAAGTTTTTATTTATAACATTATTTTATTATGAGAAAAATGTCAAACATAAAATCGGTATGAAAAAAACTTCAAATAAGCAAAACAAAATGTTACAGGTACTATAATATGCCTATATTAAACCGCCATTAGGTACGTGTAATAAAATTGCGGCTGTAGAGCAATTTGTAACATTGTAGGCAAATTGAGAGGCCGATCTATTCTATGTTGATATAATTAAACACAACTCTTTCTTTTTCTTGGTGTAATGTGAGACAACTTAAACAAAGTTGCAAAATTGACGTCTTCTTCTCATAACTAGTACATACTACCTATATACATCTTCTATATACATACTATACTACCTATATAACATACTTACAGTAGAATTCAGTGCTTTTGTAATTATTCCTACTAAAAGCGATTTTTATTTTACGAAATTTTATCAAATAATGCTAACCAATAATTATTGTAGGTGAAAGTTAATTTATAATGCCCTGATTTTCACCAAACTATGCATTTTTTATCAGTAACCAAACGATATAGGAGGAGGTAGGTACCTATTTACAAAACGACTATTGTCTAAATTTAGTTCAATTTCAAATTCGTTAAATGGTACATTAGATGATAGAACTACGTCACACCATGAGTAATTGAAATAGTCATTTTTACATCAAGATCAATAGGTACCTACAGCACTTAATACATAAATAGGTGCGGTGTCATTGTGATCAGAAGATACAAAATACACTATTAGTAGAAGTATGAGAAGTATGTAATATCATAATTGTTTACTGAATCAACAAGTAAGATAAAACTGTCAGCTTGAAGAAATCAGACACATAACTTTTTCCAAGTATAGACGAGAGTCTTTGTAATCGGAATCACGCATGATTTAATCGTTAATAGTGCTAATTCATGTAAATTGAAGCTATGCAAGTAGAAACTAGCCTCAGTCACGTGATACAGGCGACATCATTATAGGCATAGAGAAAAACAATATTGTTATTCTTATCGACCACGCGTATAATCCCGTCGTACCATAAAAGGTCAAAAAGGAAGTCATATTAAATACTAGTATGTCATCAACATGAATAGCAATGAAATCGAAAACTTGTAAGCTTACACACCTACGTACAGAAGCTACGAGTACTATAATTTTTGTTTGTGTTGATTGTTTACTGAGAATTCTTAAAAATGAATCATAAATAGATATGACTGGTTATTTTGACGTCCATCTTACAATATACTATTTTTCTTTGTCTGTTCAGTGACGAGTAAAACAGAAATCAAATCTATAATTTGTTAACCAATAATTTCAACCTCAGCATTTGTCGATGACCTTTTCTTCGTTTATTCGTCTGTATGGTGTAGTCATTGTACTCGAATAGTATTAGCAATAGTATTTTAAATGAGCTTTGTAACGACGTAGAGAGTAAGCTTTGTAGCGGTGTAGAACAAGTACGAATAAAACAATTAAGGGTACTCCCTACTGAAGGTAGAAAAAAATTAAATATTCATAAACTTTTCAAAATTTGTCGAGAAGTTGTGAAAGTGACAAGTACTTGTCAACATACACCTGTACCTGTATGTCTTTAAGTATGAGATAAAATTTAGGTAATTACCGTAAACATCACAGAAGTCCCCAATGAATCACTGGCCTTGGTACTTATGCACATTTCTAAAACACCTATTGGTACCGTGATACCTAGAATTAGAATCAATCGTTGAATCACTCATATAACACCAGAAATTCACTGATTGCGAGAACTGTCAACGGCATATTAGATTAAATTTAGACGAATGGAACCATCTAAATGGGTACGGATGTCACCAATTTATGTAGTGTTGCGAAGAAGTGAATACGCTTTCTTAACCATTCTTTTGTGCGGTTTTTTAATTCGTTTATTATTGTTAAAGTATTTGATGTGGTCAAGGTTGAGACTTATACTGATTACAGGATATACTTAAGAAGAAAAAGAGAACTGTAGGACAGAATAGAATAGTGGCGGTTGATTACATAAATGTTTGTATCAAATGTAAACGCATCAAAGATTGGCCCGGGACAATTCGTAAGCAAAACGTAAGCCTATTAAAAGTTAAAAAAATAACAATTCAGGGAAAACGAAGTTACTGAATAAATTATTTCCATTTGTCTCTTCCTATTAAAATGCATCGACATAGTTTAAATAATTCCTTAAAAGTATAATGTGACACATTTTCTTTTTAGTTTCATTAATACCTGGATAATTTGATTGAAAAAAGTCTCTGATAACCACAACCTAGATGTATTTCTATTTTTTTGTTTATATCAATATACTCTGATATAATTCTGATATAGTTCAAAGTTTAAACGCAGGATACAAATACTTGCCTTGCTAAGTGGCCCGCGACAAAAAAACTCGAATGCCACTGACAAAGCCCAGCCGTCTCGTGCCAATCCGAGCGGCTCGATGCAATTGAGGCTAATAAAAATGCAATTCTCGTAATACGCCCGACTCTATTTACTACCCTTTAATGCCGCTGTGGTGCATTCGATGAATACCTAATGCCCGTTGTTTTGATCTACTCAAATCTGAAGACGAGACTATAGATGGAGGAATGGATAAAGGATTTGAAGATACTTGGAACTTTATGGGAATAAACTTTCACAGAAAAACTGTGTATATTATTCTAAAATAAAACACAGATATATTGAATCCAATCTGAGCAGTTATAAAATGTGGTTAAATACTTACGTGAAATACCTTCAGACTATATATTAGATATAGCATAATCTTGCAATCTTATAAATACAGTTTTTGCATCTAGTCCAGTAATACAATTTATTGATTTAGAATTTATGATAAGATCATGATTTATTGTTGTATTTTACTTGCAATGAAAATTATTGAATTGCCTGTTCATGTCTAATAGGCTCGGGCATTGACATTGTTTCTTTAAAAAAAAACAGATTTGGATCTGATATTTTAAATTGATATGTACTAAATTCTAGAACTTGAATCTAACAGAATATTTTTTCAATCAAAAATTCAAATCAAATTCATTTCCTTCTCATAAGACTAACATTATTTTCAATAGATATCCCATTTAAGACATGGGAACCCAAAATAACTATATACGTGAAGTTTTAACCTCTACCGTAAACATTTATTTCCATTATAACAACACAACTAAACTAAACTGTGAAAGCTTCAATGCATGGCGGACGTAACGAGAAAAAATAATCAATCCACTCTCGGACAGGACAAATAGAAAACGGAAATAGACTGAGTAAAAAGTAAACGGGAAGACGAAAACAAATTGTTTTGTATTGCATAGTATTGTACTGTTAAATTAGATTTCAGTTCCTTTAAGACCCTTGGGTATGTGCCCTGAGAAATATCTGAAATAACTTTTCATGCAATTAAGTGTTAATGAATATTCTGGAAATAATTATGGAAAATTTGTAGATGGCTCAGATTAGGAGAAGGTAAACAGGAAAAGTTATCAATTTATGTACTTCTCATAACAGTCCTGACTCTACTAATCTTTAGTGACGTTATACCTATATAGTGCTGCATTCGATTAATATAATTGGATGGACATCTATAATACCTAATGCCCGTTGTTTTAATCTACTAATTTGAAGATGAGATAATAGAATAGATCTTGTATTTGATATACTTAGATACATAGTTGTAACTTTATGGAACCAGATAATATATGATGTTACCACTTTCAAAACAATATACTAAAAAATAACATAGTATTGGACTCATTGTTCTTTTCCACAAGATAAGCTATACAAACATTCACAACACATTAAATATATGATTGTCTCTGTTGTTATTGAAAACCATACCTGTAAGCAAAATGGCGTCGTCTCCTCGGCCGATGGTTGCTAGGCGCGCTGTCCATAGACGAGGACCAGTCACTCCCAGATCTCATCCTCGAGACCGAGTTCCTTGCCTCCGAACTCCTCGCACTCTCTAGCAGGATCGCCGTATACTTCGTGATCAACATCGTACATCACAATCACTCACACACGTTAAATCGATTCAATCGTCTATGCACACACGAACACATTCGCGTGTCAAGAAATTGATTACACGGTATTTATGGGTCGTTCTCGATAGCTCACTGGTTTTCACGGCGTTTCTAACTAGAATCGATTTAGAATACGTTTCTTTGGATTAGATACGAGTAATAGATGACACTTGGGAAACAACCAAACAGTTATGCCAAATTAAATTGTTTTTGAACTCGTCTCGTATTTTTATAAATATAAATAGATAATAACGAATTAATTTGAGAATGATACTACGCTTGTATCGATATAAACTATTAGTTAAATAAGAAAAAACAACACGAAAAGTAACTTAAGATCTCAAAGAACAGTTGATTCGAAGTTCGATGACTGACAACCGGATTAAGTTGTATAAAAAACTACTGTAGGTTAAATACTACTTGTTTAAAGTAGAGTACTCATGAGACTGACTGTCCGTCAGTCGTGCCGTCATGCAGTGGTGGTCAACCATCATTATACAACGGGATATCGTGAATTATGCCTCCCACACGCCAACTTCGCTCATGTCGGTGCATCCGAATGGAACAACCCTGCTGGTCGTTTATTAAAATCAAAACCCACATTGTTCCTTGTTAGTCCATCGAACCCTATATGTATGATTTTTTTTATTCCTAATCAGTTGACTAAAGGTATTATTTCAGAATTGTAAAAGGTCCAAATCTTTGTGAAGAAACCTACAAGCTTGAGTGATCATTTAAAAAAAGTTCTTAATGTGTTGTGAAGTCCAATTCGCTTAGCCAGTGTCCTAAGCCTTTCGCTCAGAGGACAACTATTATTAACAATTTCTAAAATCGTACCAGTAAAACAAATTGATTTCATGAAATACCTAAGTTTAGGACAAAAAGTTGTATATGATTTATATATCAAAGTAATAAGCGAACTTTGCAAGTCAAAACGTAAAGTTTTACATTTCATTTACGTAAAATAAACCAAATGTGGTTGTCTTAAACGTTTTGCATATAATTACTAAGGACTATAATTCATTTACAGGCCCCTAGTGACCACACATAAATATTCATTGAAATGAATATTGTATGCGGTGAGCTAATTGGCCAAATGAGGAAACCATAAAAGGGGACAATATCCATACTGTATCAGTGGAGAGCGCATTTAAACTCATTAAAAATGTCGAAGATTGAAATAGGTTTATTTATTGGGTACTGAGATGTTATCTACATAAAAAAATTGTATTATAGTTGTCTGTTGTTACAAAATAATCTACATGTTCCGAGCTCATACATTTTTTTACAAAAATATCAAACTTTAAAATGTCTTTTTTTATATGGACTAAGCTTCTTCAGATTATTATAAAGGAGGACTCAATAATCAATGCACTAACAAATTTACCAAATAATAAAAGTTTTTTTTGTGAAATTAAAACTACATTAAAGTTAAAATATGAAAATGTAAATAGGTATACTATTCACGCTCTCATATCTTCTTCTATTAGTGAAAGAGGTATTACTTTTTTAAGTATAACTCAACGGTAACTTAATTTAGTTTTCACTACATAGTATAAAATAAAGTTGTTGTTCTCTGTCTGTCCCTATGTATGCTTAAATCTCTAAAACTACGCAACAGATATTAATGCAGTTTTTTTTAAATAAATGGATTGATTCAAGAGGAAGTCATATGTAATTTAACGCGGGCGAAGCCGCGGGCAAAAGCTAGTATACAATAAATAATAAACCGAGCTTAGTAACTGACCTATCAAAACTCTCGTACAAAATGCCGTTCAAATGGCATTTTATACAAGTGTTTATAAACCTAGACCTGATAAATATTGCAACATATCCTCCAATATTAATGACCGGACGTTCAAGACTTAGCCTTGGTTCAAACGAAAGTCCATAAATTAGTAGCCAAGTACTAACCACGTAGTCATCGGGCCGTAGCAAGCAATTGTTAAGGGTCTGCAATTACCGAAGACAAAACCGCCAGTGTCATTGACCAGCACCATTGCAATAGAAATAGCCTAGCTCAATAATAGCTCAAGGGTAATAGGAGCTTTGTATAATTTTATTAGCTCTTGAGAAATAGAGGTAATAACTTTCAAGTTTCGGTTCTGTTGGCTAACGTTTCTGCTTTGAATAAGCCTAGCACTTATTCAAATGCGATTAGTATTTTATGGTACGTGGATGTTCATGATTATTTTCAATTTTAATTTTGAAAATCGACCTTAGTATCGATTTTATTAACATTTTTCGATACGATATACTTAATGTAGAAACGATATTCACATATTAACGAACCTAAGTAATATTACATATTTTAAGCTAAAAGTTTCAATACCTAGGACGTACAATTGATTTTTGCAATTATTTGTGAATTTCATATCAGTCAAATATCGTTAACCATTTTATTCCACTAAGATAGGCCAAAACTCTTTTAATAGAAGTGCTTTGTAAAGCGAAGGTTTATGATAGGTCATAATGCACTTAGAGTAAACATAATTGTTTATTACCATACCTACCATAACACACTTCAACAGGCTGTGTCTAACATAAAACTAGGAGAACGCGGTCAGTCACTAAGCTTTGTAAGTAAGCCCATAAAATCTTAACGCCACTGTAGCCAGCCTCTTACCGGTAACGGTTTGTTTTATCTCGAGGATCTTGGAGATAATTGCGAAACATGATCTCTTCAGGTGGATTTATAAAACTACGGTGTTGGTATCGGCATGGTCATCTGTTATCTGCGGCCAGCTCTATATTTTATGTTCTCTCAAGTTTTCCCAACCAAAATTTTATCGCCGGTTTTGTCGGTTAATCATGTATAGTTGTTGGCTACCATTCCTGGTCAGGATTAATGATGGGTAATCATTTTGATCATAAATTTAATCAAATCTTCTTTTCTCTGATTATTTCTGTGTTCATACGTGATTGAAGTAAACATACTACATATTACTTTGTTGGGATACATACATATGTTCTAAATAATATAAACTAAAATTTAACTATGATTCTTACCTTGTCACAATGTTGAAATTCGTTAATTCATTTATTTCTCCATTGCACTCAACTAATTATCTACAATCTTAATCTGTATTCTAAGTATTGTATTTCTTCTTACTGTAATTTTATCTTTTTTGTATAAAAGCTTCGCAGGCGATCTTTTTACTTCCTTTAAAGTTTCTATAGGCCGCAAGTTTGAGGCAAAATTATACTGAAACCGACTGTTAGTTCTTATATGGTGCGACGAGTTTCGCCCCATTATTTCGTTCTCTCTATATGGCGACATCAATTACGCGTAGTGACATTTTAACTGACAGGTCAAACAAGATATTTTGTTATACATTCCAAAGAACTACGAAGATATTCAGGTATCTACTTATTACCAGTTGCTTACTAGAAGAGTGGTCGTAAAACACATTGACTTTTGGAATGTCGATATGTCGAATATTTCATACACACCATCAGATACATTAATGACTTCAAGTTATTAAGTATCATTAATATAGGAGCAAAACTCCAATTATACGAGTACTTTTCGTGAAAAAATAACGTGGGATTTATAAGCTTACCTCAAACAGGAAGCAACTTATGTACGTAAATTGTACGTCCTGTAAAAGTAATCTAATAAGAATCTATCCTTTTATCAGAAAAAATGTATGATATAAAAAATACAACTATTTATAACAATTATTTATTCATCTGCTAACAATTTCACTTAGGTATACGATTTATGGAAATCATAAGCACCTTTTTTCTAAAACTTACAAACTATGAAGGTGTATAAAGTATGAAAACTCAAATTGAAATTTTTAAATTTGGTTCAGCGCGAAATAATATATCAAGATTTAACCATAATTGTCAAGCCAATTCTATACAGATATTTTCGAACAATCCATTACCAGATTCAACCCGATAACAATTTTATTACTTCATGTATTTATCTATGTGCAAACCTAAAGCTTACAACTCGCACAAGAGAAATACATGGAAAATAAAAAATATGCGCGTATGCAGACGTGCAACGCGAACTGGAAAAATGCTGACGATTCGCACAAAACACCTGAACGAAATAAAACGCAGTAGAACTCGCTGTGGGACGATATTATACGAGTGACGACTTAACGATAAATAAATACCTTCGTACCCACCTACACTGTTTATTTATGCCGACTTATTTAGTCTAGATAAAATAACAGATGTTAATATGTACCCTATTATTTCTTTGAAGTGTTTTTGTTCCAAGAAAGGTCACATTGTTGTCGTAAGCTGCAAATATTTTCTCTAGTACTAGGGTCGGAGAAACCTTGCGGTTATACTGCGCATAATTGAATAATACAAACAATGATCATTAAATGCCAAATACATTCAAATAAAAAGGGTCGCTTGAATCGCGAATGGCAGAGAGCCAAGAGCTTTAAACTCGTAAACACGTAAAGACTTGTAAGAACAATGTAAAAAGTAAAATCGCAAAACAATTGCCCACTTCATCTTAGTGTTACATTGTTGAACTGCAACTTGAAAGCTAACAGCTAAAATTATACTGCAATAATTCTACTGATTAATGGTCGAACACTAAGGCGTGTTTACATTAATACAAATTACCGGTTTGCCAATTTATCACAAATAGCGAAAATCGTATTAACAGTAGGTGTCGATTAGATCATCAATAGTTTGACAAGTTTAGTGGAAGTTAACGTGAATCATAACGATTTGGTCATAAATGCTTGATAGGTCTCCTACCAAGTGGTTTAATTTAAAAGCAAACATGTGAAAATTAACTGAAATAAATATTAGAGAAGTCAGTGAACTCCAATTAACGAATCCAGAAGCACAGCGCACAGAGCAATTTAATTCTAAGAGTCCCAGTAATAGTGCACAATCACGAATTTGCACAACGAACTATGGAATTGAATTCCATGGAACTCTATTTAAATACCGCAAAAATATCGAGGACGGTACCGGAACACTTGTGCAAAGAATCCGCACATACACTTCAAGATGCGCACAATATTTGCGGTATTTCGCAATCGCGCGCGCACTATCGTCCGATCGGATTCGTCGGCGCCGGCGCACTGGCTCGAAACGCTGCGCCCTGCAGGACGGCTTTAATTTGAACTTGGAACTTCGCAACACGGGATGCGATTTTGGACTTCTTTTTGCCGGCACCGGAGCATGCGACGTGATCTTTATTAATTGTTTCGAATACCGAGAGGTGGACGACCTTTTTGCCCTCGGTGCTTTATGTTATATAATTTGCGCAATGTAAACAACGCACACGCATTACGCTCGATTTCACGTATGAATAGGTTTAGTTTTCTCTTCGACTAAATTAACATTTTTAAACTCACACTTGCATGAGCAATTGTTAATGGTAAATACATTTCTTCTATGCATACCTAGGTGATAATTTTATCATATTTATATTACCTTGACTGAAAATTAGACTTGACGTTACAACAATTATTTTAATCTTCTATTTAAAAGGACAGAAGAGATAAAAAAATGTTTCTACGAAGCCGGCTAACCCTTTGATGCAGCGATGCCACGACCGCTCCGTCCCGTCCGTTTTTGCAATAAAAACTCCTTTTAGTAGCCTTAAAAGGAAAGCGATCTCAAAAAATGTTATACAACTTTCCTTTTCAAAGGGATGGGGACGCATTATGTGAAATAAAGTTATCTGCACATAACCTTTTATAGGAGCCGTGAGTCGTTTTGCAAAAAGGTCAGTTGGAACGAACTGGTCATTACATTGAATAGGTCGCTAAAGTTAGGATGAAAGTAGACTTTATTTATAGCACCCAGGATGGGTACGCTTGTTTTAAGCCTCTTTTATGAATTGGTCTTAATTTGGAATTGATCATGCTAATTAGAATTTATGGTATATAACGTTGTCTCTGGCACTTCTTTTGCATGGATTTTAATTTGGTTTCATGGTCTGTGTTATATGAGTTATGTCTAATAATAATTAATAATAACAATTTATTGCTGAAACCTTTGTGAAACGTCAATGCTAAGTACCTACTGTTAATAGTTAAACGCGAATGCAATACGAAATTATTCAATTTATAAGTCTCTACCAAACAAAAGAATATAATATAAATGTACCTCACTATTTTATAAGTAATCCAATACAAATAAAAAAAAATATTAAAAATACATACATACGTATATTTCATGTCGATAATTTCTTGTAAACATTTTTTTTGCCTTTCTCCATCTCACTTTGTATGGCGACGTTGAGAAAGTTGTAATCCGACAGGACGAGCAGTTACAAATTAATTTATACCTTTAACGACCGCCTTGATTTAATTGAGGCTATCGTTAAATAATTTTCTTTCTTAATTTGGTCGTGTTAAGCGGGCAAGCCGGGCTATGGTTACGTTTAATTTTACAGTAATAAGGATCAACATTAATTAATTTACAATATAGGGTGAACTACAGTTAAACTGCATGGGCTCAGTTACCTTAATCAGCTGATTATGTTAAGTTTGGAGTTTTTATATCGTACTATATTTTTATAAAACTTTAAATCTGAATACATGTGGTGCCATCTATAGATACATTTTATCATTCACGTCATTATCTCACAAACAATATCGTTATTTTACATCTCATTTATGGTTCATTCATGGTTCATAGTATTACGAAACACATTCATTATTGATTAGCATAATTGCGAAATATTACTTATGTATTTATTTATTTAGTGTCCATTTTTCATTCTTTCCTTTTTTCTGAATATTGTGTAAAAAGACACGTATGTATTAAACATTGTATTTGTTTCTTAACTTCAAAAAAAATTTGGTAATGTTGATTTTTAGACGTTATAGAAAATAACAATCGTGTACAAATATACAATATATTTTATAATTTGAAATTCAAAACATTGCATAAAAGATAAAGCTTTTAAACACTAATAGATTCAGTGGCGTGTTATAGCGCGGGATGGATGCGCGATCCTCGACCAATTACGTCGTTTTAGCGATTTCGCGCTCCTCCTGATGCTAAATTAATTAAGAACGCCATAGAGTAATAAATGAGCAGACATTCGTATATAAATAAAAAAAACATTCCGCTTTATTTTTCTTACATAGTAATTGGGGTCAAATGAAAGTCCAGTCCCTAAACCGTCCCTAAACGTAGGTACCTAATTTAAATGTCATTGACATTGTAGAGTAATAGTTAATAACTTATATTTAGTTTTATATAGTGTTTTAGGTAACTTAATTATATTACAGCAAGATAACAGACAAATACTCCTTTACTCCTTGTGTTTTTTATCAGCATTTTTATAGATCGACCAAAAAAGAAAATTGCCGTACTCCACAATAGTAAATTTTACTATAATATCATAATCCGTTAGTTCATTAAGTACCGCACTATTAATTCAGCAGCTACTCATACTCTACACATAAAAGCAAGCAATAAATGTTATACTCTGGCTATTCTA